>JAKSZP010003659.1:0-14360 GCA_022478985.1 Massospora cicadina | reverse complement strand
ATGAAGTTGCCACCAGCACATAAGAACTTCTCCTTAGCAAACGCCCCTGGAGGGGGTGGAGCCCAAGAAGGAGGAGAGGGTAATGTCATGGTTGGATGACTTATTAGTGGGAACTGATGCTAAAGATAAGGCTGTTTGACAGGAGGCCCAGAAGGTGAAACTTCAGGTTCTTCTTGACCTGAAACACACCTTAGATCAACGCTGGGTGCAAGCCAAGCATGCCCGGGTTGATACTAATGGGGTGCAAAACGCCCAGCCTCTTATCTTGGCCCAGGCACTGAAATGAACGATTTACATTACAAACAAAGATGGTTCAATTCGGTTAATAGGAGAGCAAGGGTTCAAATCCCATTCAAGTTATGAAATTTTAAGTTCAGGTAAAATACGGCTTCAATAAATTACTTGAGTGAAGGCACTTTCGGTGTATTTTATGAAAACAGATGGAAGCATCTGTTTATTGGGGCATCAAGGCTTGGGTGCACTTCCGCAGAACCTGAATTTCCCCAGCCCACTTTAAATATGTTTTTTGTGACCAACATTCCTCATTAGTTGACTTTCTTAAATAAAATTACCCGTTATTTTACATTTTACTTATGGTTCCTTGGGCGAACTTGGTGGCAGACCTCTTTGGGGAGGTCTCCAACTATGTGGGCCACTACCTTTTATTGCAATTTATCAAAATCCCAGGTGCTCCCTTGGGCCACCCAGGTCCCCTCCAGATTGAGGCACCCAAGCCCCTGATGCCAAGTTACACTTGATTATGGACTCCCCTCTGGGGTCTACTCAAGCTATTATGTTCCTCACTTACCTGGTACTATATGTTGCGCTCTACACCCTTGCCCTGGGGTACCTTTGGCACAGGCACCATTTGAGGTGTCTTCTTTCCCTTTCTCTTAACGGCTAGTTCCCTAGCAATTTGGGTTTGCATCCCACATCACCTTGCTGGGAACGAGAGAGAGAGAGAGAGAGAGAAGAGAGAGAGAGAGAGAGAGAGAGAGAGAGAGAGAGAGAGAGAGAGAGAGAGAGAGAGAGAGACACTCTCTTGACAATCTACATTCCAGCAGGCCATGGATACCATTCTCAGCAACCTGAAGCTGTTGTGCATCCTTGTGTACCTCAATGATATCAACATATTCTTCTACACATTTTCCTAGCACCTTACCCATTTGGAGGAGGTATTCCACCGGTTGGCTGAGACCAACATCAAGATTAAGCCCCATAAATGCCACTTTTTCAAGGATCATCTGGAGTACCTTGGTTTTGTAGTAGTTGAACTGGGTTGAAACCTCAACCCGCCAGGTGAAGGCCAACCAAAATATGAGTAACCCACCAGTAAGCGGGACATCCAGATATTTCTGGGTATGGTCAGTTACCACTACCATTTTATACCCAACTTTAGCTGTATTAGGGGTCCACTGTTGGAGCTACTAAAGAACGAGGTCATGTTTGAAAGGATGTAACTCCGTCAACGCTCCTTTGATACAAATTGGATGGCATTGATCAATGCACCAGTGTTGCTCTATCCAAACTTCAATAAAGAGTTTTGCTTCAAATGGATGCATCTCTTTCTGCTGTTTGATTGGTCCTATCAAAAAAAGATGAGGAGGAGGAGCACCCTGTAGCATACTTCAGTAGGAGCCTGTACAGCCATGAATGCAATTATACCATAAATGAGCTAAAGTGCTTATGGTGATCTATGCATACAAGCAATTCAGGGTATATTTAATGGGATAAAGTTTAAAGTCATAATGCAAATCATCATTATGCTGGTTACAGAACCTCAGAGAGCCTGAGGGGCGTCTATCCAGATGGACTCTCAAGCTGCAGCCTTATGACTTTTAAATTCTTCACTGAACTGGAGCAAAACACCAAAATTCCAATTGCTTATCAAGATTGCCAACCATTGCCATTATGGTTAATCTCAGCAATGCAATGTTTGACAGGATGCTCAGCGGGAAATATGATGAAAAAATGCCACAAGTCATCAGATTATTGGAAATAATATATGCCAATACGTTCCTAAAGACAGTGAATTATACAAGTGGATAGGGGACACTACAATGAATATTTTAAGACCTTCCGCACGCCCAAATATTATTATTGTGCACACAAGCAGTTGGACATGGTGGAGTATGCAAGACCCTTGAAATGTTGTAACTGCGGTACTATTGAGAAAGCATGCAATTTGACACGCTTAAAATGATATCCTGCTGCCACCAGTGCCAAGTGGAGAAGCTCTTCTGCCGTAAGGCTTCATACCAGTTAGTGAAACCTCACTTTGCTTGGCATATGGTTTCTATTGATGTGGTGGGGCCTCAGTTGACTGGAGCAAACAGGTCCAAGTATATTCTAGCGATGATTGACCACTTGACCAGGTGGGAAGCATGGGCAATTCACAATTTGGGGGCAGTCAGTGTGACTAAGTTTTTTAAAGGAGTGTATAACCCATTGACATGGTTGCCCTCAGTTCATCCTTACAGATAATGGGACCAACTTCACCCATATTTTACCCAAGCTCAGCGAACTTATGGCACCTGCGGGGTTCTGACTACCCCTTATCACCCAGAATCCAATGGTATAATTGAATGGGTCATGGGATACTGGTGAATATATTCTGGAAGCTGGTAACAGATAGACCCTCTGATTAGAATACCCTCCTTTATGATGATGTCTTCACTCTTTAACTTCAGTTATCAATTGCTAACTGGATTGTGCCCCTTCAAGTTATTATATGGGTGGCACCCAGCTCTACCCACACTGCTCAATGCCTGTGTGGAAGATACCGGTGGGATGGATCCTCATCACCACTTGACCAACCTAAAAAATATGATAATTAAGCTGCAAACTGAAGTATACTCATTCATCTTAGCCAAGTTGTAAAGAACCAGGGTGCCAACCAGGTATGGTATAGCAAAATAGCTCACTTTGATGATGGTGACATGGTTATATTCTATAGTCAACATGGGTTTGGGTGGAACCATAAATTGGCTGGCATCTTATTGGGCTGCTCAAAATAATTGATAAAACTGGTGCAGATATCTATACTACCAAGAACCCTGCAAGTGGTCAGATCAATAACCAAGTGCATGTGAAGTTCCTCCGGGTGTATAAGCAATAGGAGCCATATCATCCAGTCAAGGGGTGGTAATATCACAATTCTGATATGAATGGATGATAAGCCCTAGTTGTTATGGTGGATTGGGTAGGATCTGCTGAGCCTGAGTATGAGTACAATTATTCAAGTGCCTTGTGATGAGGCAATATTGGTTTGGAAAGGTATATCAAATCGCCTCCAAATTGGGCCATAGGGTGATATTGATGAACAACAAATAATGAGATATCAGTGTATGATGAAAATTGAGTGGATCACCTCAAACTAGGGTGATTGTGAAAATAATAAATGATGAACTCTGCCATAACTAATGAGAATATGGTGGAACCAATAGTCTAAGCAGAAGGGTTAGTTTTGACTGAGGTTACTGAGATATCAGTGAGATGAGAAGATTGAAAGAGGAGGTTGGTTAGTAATAAAGGGAGAGTGGAACAGTGAGCATCCGCTGGAAATACCTAAATTAAATAAAGAAGTGTCATTGGGGCAATAGCTCCCATTTATTATATTTATTTTACACATGTGTTGAGGACTGATAACCTCCATATCATCTATTCTGTTGCTCAGTGGGCTCAACCCTGTGCAAAAACCCTTCAGTGTATCACAACAATTCTGCCAAAATTATAACACTACCATTGGCCAGGGTCCTGTAACTTGAGATTGTTCAAACTCAAGTTATTGATTGTAAATTGACTTGTCCTAACTTTGCAATATTATAAATGGAATGGGTTTCAAATCCTTGGATCTCAGAAGACTGTAACAAACCATCTGAATTGAGAAGGTAGCTGGTGCATTCTAATACCCAGGTTGTAATGCTGGTCCAAGAATCACGCACATCCCCAGGACCAACCTGGGAATATCTCACCTGTACCAGCATCGATCCAAGGTATGTTTCAAGTCAGGAAGGCCTTGCAGCTTAACTTTTTTGGCCTCCTGACATCCATCCTTATCCTTACAGTTGGTCCCCTCAATTTATGCATGTAGCCATGACACCATAGGTGATTGAACTTTCTAGGGGTTGCGATGTTGATAGCTAAGCTATAAAAATATGCATACCTTTTCTAAACTTTAGATGTCTGATATATTATTAAAACTTTAAGGTTGTATTTTATAATCCACAGGATCCTACAAATAGAAATTTGATGGGGCAGGGTATAGTTTGATACCCTAAGCAACTATAACATGATGTACAAATCATCAAAGTTTACCTTAAAACCTATCCCTTCCTAATTACCAATCATATATCTGATCACAAAATAAAGTTACTGACCTACTAGGTATATGACCAAGGGCACTCAAAAAAAGCTTCTGATGAACTATAAATTTAAGGATACTATGAAGGCTAATTACCACCCTCTCTTTCCGCTTGGCATAACTTTCTGAGCAAATTAATTTTTGTAAATTAAAAGCAAACACTTAATCACACACCAAAGTCTTGCTCTGATGTCATTAGATCCCCCGCTGACTGTCCCAGCATGGGGCAGCAGCAAAACTCCCCCCTCCATTTTCCATCTGACAGGAAAATGTGTTCAGACTGGCTCACCCAGTCATTCCAAACCCTTGGGATGATTTGTTCCTCCCAAGGATCTTGATGCCCATCTTGCCTGAACCCAAGCGGTGCCCTGCTGCCCCCTGGTGCTCCCCCGGAGCAACATGCATTTTGGCCTTAGGGTCAAATATGGGAAATTCTTCCCCTACGATGACCAAGCCATTATCAAAATGGCTCAGGAAGTGATGACACCAGTCTGTTTTATAGACTTCTGCCCCTATAAGGGGTACTTCAATCTTGGCTTCCCCTGTGAAGCTGATGTAGCCACTGTGGCAACGGTGCCATTAATTTTTAATAATATTCCCCTCCCAACAACTCAGACCTGGCTCTCAACAGACACCACCTTGGTGGTCCAGTTTGCTGGTTTGCCCACCCACCTCCCCCCCAAAGTGCTCCACCAGGAGCTGATGGAAGGTTTGGCAGCCTATAGCACCAACCCCATCTTGCAATTTGTGGTCCCAAATGGGGCCACATGCCTCACTGGGCCTCAGGTGTATGCCACAATAAGCCCTGAATTTACAAAAACTTCTCTAGAAATTCCCCTTGTGCCACCATCCCATCTGCCCCCAACCATCCGTTCTGGGCCCACGTTGAGGGTGGATAGACAATTTGTCCATCCTGTTTTGAGTTAGACCACTCAAAATATAAATGGCCATACTCTGAAAGTTCGACTGATGCCAAAAGTTTACCCAGTGCCCACCAATCTGCTGCCCACCCCATGCCAACTCTGACATGGGGTATGATTCTACCTTCCCCCCTCCAATGCCTGATGCTGCAGCTGCACCTACAGCCACCAATCAGCACCCACCTTGCCCCAATGCCACAAATAATTTATCCAGTCAAAATATCAGATTGGATCCCAGTTCAATCCCATGCATCTGCAAACAAATCAAACAAACCTCAACTTTATGCTGATTCCCTAATCCAATTCAACCAAAATCTATAGGAATTATTGGATGAAATTGACAAATCAGGTAACATCATTGAAGAACTGACATTGCAACTCGAGCAGCTCTGTAATACAGAATAGGATACAAAATTCCTATCTCAGAAGTATTCCCACAACCTAACACCAAACTGTTCTACAGTGACCACCAGCTTGCAGTAGAAGCAGCTGCCACACCAGATTGCTATCCGCTTCACAAAGAAGCCACCAAATTTGTGGCTGTGCTCACAGGAGGAAATCCACCTCCTGTCATCCCTATAAATCTTACTCTACAAAGTAAGATCAATATGAAAACTTTACACAAAAACATCACTGATGCTATCCAGAATGTGGTAACAGTAGCACGGAATCCAAAAGCAAAAATAACCTGAACCAACATTGCCATGTTTGTCAAATTCCCAGATGCCCACCTCAAAGCTGAAGATACTTTGGGCAAATATATCATTGGTATAATGATGGCTGGCAACTATTTGGAAGTTCCAGTCATCAAGGATATTGAACCCCATGCCGCTGATGCCCCCACACCCTTACTATCTGCCTTAACATGTACCCTACTCTGGGATGAGATGGATGTGGCCAAAGATGAGCCCCCTGATCCCCCCTCCCCATCCACCATGGAGGGATAGCAGTATTTGCTGCCCACCTGGTTGGATATTTTGTTAGGTACGATTCAATTGATCCATCCATTTTAGGCATTTTATTTGAATTGTTATTTTTATTATGGTTTTAGTTTTAGTTTGGTAATGTCCGTCCCCTGGTTGGCTTACCTCGGTTAAATAAAAATGGAGGCTAATCACCAGTATATGAAACCATAAATGGTTCAGTGTAGGGTCAGCTCATCAAATAACTTGAGCTAATCGGTGTCCTGGGTATATAGAATTATAAATTTATTTGGAAAATATGTTCAAGTTGATCAGACCAAAAAACTTATTTTAATCATCTAGTATCGAATAGGTAGGGTAAACACTATGGGTAAATAGTTTAGATATATGCCAAGTCGGTAGATGAGATAGGGTTTTGGGTTAAGGGTATGTAGATTTTATTTTAACTGAAGTTAAACGGTAGAGTTTTTGAATCGATATCTTTTTACGCTGGTGGCTAATATATAAAAATCAAAGTCTACCCGTTACCCAAAAAATAAAGATGAACCTTTTAAAAATTTGCTACACCAAGTTATAAGCTGCTGCTATAGATGAGCTTTGGATAGGGTTATAATAGCGATTAAGTGTAAAATTTCAATGTATCAATTGTAAATGGGGTATATGATCCCTATAAATTGACCAACTACCACATCCCACACATGGCTCCCACTTCGGATGAACTCCAATCTAAGGTTCCAAAATAGGAAACCCTATGATTTAAATCCACGGGTTACTATATGGATATGGGATGGAATGTCACCGAAAAGTTCAGGCTTAGGTTTGATGTTGTAAGCCTCAGGGTAAACCAGCTCAGTCCAAAACCTGCCCAAACTTTGGATATTTTAACTTTAGGTTTATAGGTTCGGCTGCTTTGGATATTTTAACTTTAGGTTTATAGGTTCGGCTGCTTTGGATATTTTAACTTTAGGTTTATAGGTTCGGCTGCTTTGGATATTTTAACTTTAGGTTTATAGGTTCGGCTGTCAACTTTTCTATCGGTGGTATTGGTATTACGGGCGATTCAATCCCAAAACCTTCGTAATTCACAGTTGCCCCCTCAACCCATCTCGCCGTCAATACCTTAGTATTGGTCGATTAACCCGGTGACCGTTTATAACGCCACCCCAACTTTTTTCGGATGGGGACCAAGTTATCCTCCGGGAGGTTTTTAACCTTCCCTGGAATACCTCACCCCGACTTTAAATTAACGTTAGCTTCCCTCACCCAACTGCGGAGGTATTCCGAGACCCCACCCCCACCGGCCATAAAGGGGGAGCCCAAACTGGGTCCGTTACCCGAACGGAGGTTCAACGCCAGCATCAGCGTCGAGGATAAGCGGCTCTCCCCATCCAACCTATCGATCCGCCGTAAACTTAGGCTCAACCAGCTCAGAGAGCTTAAAGGTTTCATCCCGGGCGACATTCACCCGCCGGTTGCAGCCGATCGCCTCGATATCAGATGTAAGCTCGACCGCAAGGTTGAGGACGCCCTCGAGGAGAGGCGCCTCCATAGGCGCCAGGTGTTGTAAGCTTTTATTTGACTTGGAGAGGTGCCTCCATAGGCGCCAGGTGTAAGCTTTTATTCGACCTGGAGAGGCAGGTGTTGTAAGCTTTTATTTGACCTGGAGAGGCAGGTGTTGTAGAGCTTTTATTTTATCCTATTTGGCTGAAGGGCGGTTTGAAAAGGCAAATGGGCGCCCCACCGTTAACTCTATCGGTCGAACCCAATTTATATCAACCCGTGAGAATTGAAACCGTTGGGTCGAGCTCGATTTGAGTTTCTTTTTCCGGCCGCCGATAAAATCGGTGGGCTAGATTAATCCGGGGAGCCCTTAAGTAGTTGAGGGACAACTTTGGTGGGCGAGGCGATGGGTGCTTTTTTAAGGGGTGGTTCTAGTACTAGATAATCCCAACTTGAGGGGAGGATTTATCCATGCTGATAAGGGGGTTCGACTGAGCTTTTTGCTCCGGTTTGGGGGTTTTAAAGTTCTTAGGGCCAATCACACCCTGACAATTTGCACGCGGGTCCGATTTGTTTCTAGAGCGAAGCTTTGGACGTTAGGTTTTAACTTAGAGGCCCCCACCTCATTAAACCTATTTAACTTAAAGCTTCTGTGTTAAGGTACCGGAAGTTCTGCACGCCCCACTACCAGGACTTCCACGGTAAGCTACACGCTTGTCCTAACCGTTGGAAAGATGTCCGCTTAACCGACGGGAAGCTATTCGAGGCTAACGAGCGCGAGGTTCCCGAGCAGGTAAAGTCTAACCTTGGGCCCTTAAATCTGTAAAATGTAGGTTAAGCCCTTTTTTAAGCTCTTTGGTTTTATTTGAGCTCGCCTATAACTTGTAACGCTCACCAACCTTCGGTATGGTATCTTCGACGTGGGTTGGAATACTGTCAGTCCGTTGGGTGATAGCCGTTGCGTTGTCAACCCCGTTGAACTTCTTTGGCAAACCGTACGGGTATTTAGTTTCGGTTAACGGATCGGCAAACCGTACGGGTATTTAGTTTCGGTTAACGGATTGGGGTTTGTGGTGGGGTGTAGCTTCGTATACGCTCCATCACGTATGTTATTTAGAGCTTTTTTAAAATTGGCATAGCAGGGCGAACTAGCCTGGGGAAATTGAGCCCCATGGCATACCTCAAAAGCTTCAAACTTTAGGGCTAACTCTTTTAAGCACGCGTTATATATGCCGAACATGCAGCTGGTACCGCTGAGCCCGCACCTCGAAAAGTTCAAAGCTGGCCAATCGAAAGTGGAGCTGATGGACCAGCTTGCCGGGAAGCTCACCCTGGTCACCTTCTACCTGACCCAGTACGGGGAGGCCCAGTGCCGGTCCTTCGTTTCGCCGTTCCAGGCGTTGGTGGGGGTGAAGCCCCCGGATCTACAGTTGGTGGAGGTAAGTGGCTTATCGGTAGGCTCGTCCTGCGTTTGGCTTGGGTTGATCTGATACCGGCTGTAACTTTAAAGTTCAGCTATTTTAAGGTTTAGCTTCGGTTTGCAGGGTATTATAGCGTATGCTTTATAACTTTAAGCTGATGGCAACGCTGCTAGATCAACGTCGCCGAGAGGTTCTTCAACGGGCTGCTCCTCCGGCTGTTCGCGTGGCGGATCCGTAGCCAGCTACCCGAGGCCCGGCAGGTAGTTAAGTTGAAACTTGGTTAAAGGTAGGCCAACTATTATCTGAGGTACGGCAGCCTCGAGGCGATCCGGGAGAAGCTCGCCATGGTGAACGCGTTGATCGGGTACGTCTTCCTCGTCGATAGGGACCTTAAGGTGCGGTGGTACGCGAACGGCGAGGCCACCCCCAAAGAAATCGAGGCTATGACGGCGATCGTTGCCAGGCTAAGCGGCGTGGAGGTTAAAGTCAGGGTTGATCAATCGCCAGGCCTAGCGTCGCAGGGGCCACCGTAACTTATACATGATTAAACCATCAAATATAGGGGCAGCTGATAAGCGTTAGATTTTTTATCCGGGGTTCATGGTAACTTTTGGTTGAAAGGCGGTTCTGTATCGTTTAAACTCGTCAACTACCATCAACTCATCGTCGATCTAACTCCCAGGACGTACCCCCTCGCCCTTTACCATCTTTTTTTTTAGTACTAGATGGTCCCCGCCCTTTACCATCTTGAGGTTGTGAATATCACGATGGCGTATTTTAACGGGTGAGTGGTTCTTATCGGTTCGGAATTCATATAAAGTTGATTCGAGTAGCCCTATTATAAGAAATAAACGGTAGGGCGAAGTGATATCGGTGGCCATAAGATCAACTATGAGGTACACCCTAAGATGTACTTCACGGCATAAGTACAATTGGGTTATTGCCTCTTTATCAGACCTAAGCTGGATGCGCGTAGCTACCCACCGCAAATGAGCTCCCCCTAGATTATTTAAAAGCCGTAGCTTCGTTTAAGTTTGGGTCGCCACCAGAACCCGACAAATCTTTTGGGTGGAGCTGGAATGGTTCGCTTAATGAGGTATATTCGGTTAAACCGAATTCTAAAAAAGCAAACGAGGCGGAACGACCTTGGGACAAATATACCCCACCGAGATTTTTTTATAGCCAGTACAGGTTTCGAACTCAAAACCTGCACTAGAGTGGAAGCAGGAATTACCCTGCCAGTCTAACCGCTCTCTTAAACCGAATGCTAAGCTTGATACTTGCGAAGCCAGGTATCGGCACTGATCCCATGTTGGCGTGTAGTTAGAATCGACTTAGTTCAAACTGGGGTCGAGCTTGACGAGGCTTTTAGATTGGGCCGAGTGATCGATACCGCCTTAACCCATTTACCCCAACTATAATAAACCGGGTTAAATCCAAACCTAACCTATAATTTTTGGGTGAAAGGTTCTATAAGCTCAACAGTTCGAGTCCCTCATCGTAAAATAGGGTCCGCAGTTAACCTGTAGTGCCTTTTTTCAAGGATGTAAAATCAGTTTTTTTGGTCTAGTAGAGTTTACCCAACCCTCGTAAAAAGATTTTAGGTTGCGATCAGGGATTAGGAGCATCAAAGTTTACCATGTAAACCAGTTAGTGAGGGTAAAATCATTATAAACCCAAGCAAAGCTTGAGAAAACTTTTTTGAACTTTCCAACCAATCAACAACCAAAAACTGCCAACTTACCGAACCCAATTAACTTATCGAATTAATCAATCCCTAACCGATTACTAAACCTATCGAGATTATTAATCAACCCAAACCCACCAACCGCTTGGTAAAACCATTGAACCATCGAATCAACTGAATTTCAAACTGCTCAATCGTAACAATCTACCGAATACCATCGAAAACTTATAGGATTTTCACCCGTTACATATAAAACCTTTTACTTTGGCTATTAAAATCAAATTTTTAGATGGGTTAATGTATTGTCATTGACGATACATAGGTGTGCCAAATTTCAAAGCTCTAGCTAGTCTAGAAGGTCGTTAAAAATCAAACGCAAGGTTCCATCATAGGCTGACCACCACAGCGAGTTGAGAAAAACGGTTAAAAAAGGTCACGCCGAGGGTCAAACTCGGATCACAGGAATCCGAATCCTGGGTGCTAACCATTACACTACATTTTTAAAAAAATATTCAGCAGTAGCTGGACCCACCCCACATGACAACCACCTATAACTTCCTCTTTAACACCATACCATTAAATAACGGTAGGTGGGGTTGGAGAAATTTAAGTTCATCCTAGCCAGAACAGTTTCAACCCCATTACACCATCTCTACCCCACCCTAACTTGTAATTACAGGTGTGAATAACCATTCCAATACAAGGCACCGGTTAATCGATAGCCTTTTAGCTTGATGGCAGACTTGGAACCTTTATCGGAAGCCTCTAATTTCTTTACTGAGGGTAATTAAGATTCATAGATATTTTTATATCAATGTAAAGCTATAGATAAAAGGGTGAGGGATGATAACGAGGACAGTTAAAAGATCTGAATTTAAGATGGAATTAGAAACCCCTCACATCCTACCATACTGGAACAGCCTTACTGATGCTTAAGGGCAAACATGGCCACTGGCCTAACTAAATCAGATCAAGTATCTGATAAGCCCTTTAGATATAGTATGAATCCATACTTAATGATCACGTTACGCTGGTTTATAGTTGACCAATTAAACCTGGGTTCAGGTAAATATCTTAAGGTAGGTTTAAACCTATACATATAGTAGATCTTAAACCATCTACTCTTTGTATTCAGTCAGGATAAATTGGCCGATTAAATCATCTGTTTTAAAATTCACCCATTTTAAACCCATACAAGGTAATAGAAGTTTAGCACCGTTTAAATCCAATCATAAGGCTCGTCCCTATATTACTACTAGGTATGATAGTGGTAGTATTAAACTCTAAGTTAACAACCACCTTAAAAGCAATGAAGTCAATATCCAAGGGGTTTTTTAGCTTTGAATAGGGATCTACAAAACCTCAAAGTTATCTGCTAATGATAAAATATACACTACCCATCCAATTAGTAATATCTGTACCATCAATCTACCTTTTATCTATATAACCTATTAAAAATTGTAGATATTAAAAGGTCAGTATTTTGTTAGCTTAATCAACTATATAGAAACTGATCATCTTGTGTCACCAAATGGACCCCAGTAAATCCAAAAAACCCCACCTAGCCACCCAATCCAGCCCACTCATATGCCAATCAACCTATCATCTTCAACCAAAATCCCTGGGATTATTTGGAGGAAGTCGATGATTTGGGAAATTCCATACCCAATTCAGTTGAGGCCCCAGGCCTTGAAATATACCTAAATGCAGAATATGCAGCTCAATTCCCAACTCGCCACTATGCTCTATACTCAGACGCGGATGAATTCCAAAGTGACCACCAACTCACCAAAGAGGCTGTTGCCTCCACTGATTGTCACCCCCTCTGAAAGGCCATAGCAAAATTAGTCACAGTCTTGGCCAAGGGAGTACCCGCACCTATCCTTCCCCCCAAGCAACAAATTCATAAAAAAATTCCTCCAATTCCAACAAGTTGCCTACAAGGCAGTACAAAAAGTTGTGAGGGCCACAAAATTTGGCCCTAGACCTACATTACCAGTAACAACATTGTCAACTTTACCATGCTACCCAAAGTTTGCCTCGAGGCTGAAAAGCCCTTTCTGAATATATCACACCCTTCCTTATAGCCAAATTTGAGCTTCCCAAGCCACTTTTCTATATTGACCCCCCATTTTGAGGATGCACCCATGCCCGTGCTCTCAGTGCTCTTCTGTACACTGTCCAACACAGAGGAGGAAGATGAGCCTCCTATTCCTGAATCACTTTTCACCATGGATACATAGTGGTTTACCACATCTGACCTGGTTAATTTTAGTTTTTATTTTATTTTTGTTTTTTTGATTCAGCTTGAGAAATCCATTCATTTATTTCGGTTTGTTTAAATTCTAGTGTAGTTTTTGCTCCTCAGAGCTTGGTGATGTCTAGTCCTTGGTCAGCTTGCCTCAGTTAAAATAAAAAATCACCCTGTGTCACCTAGGAATCATTTAACCCACCTACAATGCTTAGAGATCATAGATACCAGCCTCAAAGTGGTCAGCACATAAAAATCTTTGGGTAAGCGTTATGAGAGTACAGGATATACTGGACCATCATGTTATACTGATTAGGAATAGTGATCATCTGGAAAGATGCACAGATTTGGTGTAAAACTTACAGATAAACTTGAGCTCCTTTATAGTTTAGAAGATTGGCCGGATTGGACACTAGCTAGTGTCCAATCTTGCAAATGTAGTAAAAGGTATCAGGTTAGGCTGAACCTTTGAGTGAGAATTTATAATCAAGGGGATGGGAGGATCACCCTTTTATAGCTTTTAAAATTGATAATGTTTCATTGACATGGATTAATCTAATTTTAACATATGGAATATAAGTCTGGAAATCCAACACTTGGGATGTACCATAAAGGGTCCCTTATAGAATTAAGAAGGGACCTAATGGTGGTCTAATTAGGGTAAGCTGGGGCCTCTGCGTGGTGCAACTGGGGAAATCCTGTGGACTATGGGTGTGTAGCTAACACCAGAACACAGAGAGGCACGTTGGTCAGGTCCTGTAGTGGCCTGAAAGAAGTGTGGGATGGTAGTGATGACTGTGTCAATCTGTTCTTGTGGGTGTCTACCACTACCTGAGGGGAGAATATGGGCAGGAAGGGGGGGTAAGAGTTGGGCAAGGTGCCTGTCAAATGGCCTTTACACAAGCTGGGGTTGTGCAAGTGTGGACCTCAGTATAAGGGAGGGGCAATCCTGGTTGCCTGCACTTTGATGCACCTGCCTACAATAAATGCCACAGTTTGCTGAGTTGGCCTGAAGCTCAGCTAGCTGCCAGTTCAGTTGGCATGAGCCAGATGGTAGCAAAATGGATAGTGCAAGAAAATTAAGGCTGATTTGAAAGGACTTTAAGGCTTCCTGGACAAAAAGGGGCCGTAGAGCATCATCTCCGTTAAAAGAATGCAGGTGACAAAGGGGTAGGCTTCAGCTTCTTCACCCCCAGGGCCTTAAACCTGGGGGTCTTTGGGTAAATCCCCCGCAAGGGGGACAAGAGGCATATAGCCTGTCCTGGCTGGTGCAGATGAGCTTCCCAGTACTTAAA
>JAKSZP010003658.1:0-14399 GCA_022478985.1 Massospora cicadina | reverse complement strand
TCAAAACTAATTGTCATATTATATCCTTTGATATTTATGACTAATAATTTATTCATCAACCATTGCCAAACAATTGGTTGCTTTAACAACCATCAATTTTCTAATTGGCAAGCGAGATGGATAATGTGGTCAACCAAATTTTCAACACAGCCATTCGCTCTATGGCTTCAATATTCTATGCTTGTGGCTGAAGTCCACTAGAGTTGAATACAAATCCCTAATATTCTAACTCTTTCTTGAAGAAGTGACACTTCCTTGGCTTAATATTCAGGTTGGCTGCGATAGTTGCTTAAACACTTCCTCCAAGTGGTGCAAATGGGCAGTAAATGTCCTACTAAAACAACTAAATCGTCCAAGTACACCAGGACGCATGACAACTTCAGGTCATTTAGTATGGCGTCCATGAACCTCTGGAACGTCACAGGAACATTGCATAGACCCTGGGGCATCCTTGTTGGTTGATAAATCCCCTGCACGGTGACAATCATGCACTCTCTTGGTCTTCTCTGGCAAATCGATTTGCCAATATCCCAATATTAGATCCATTATGGAGAAATACTTCGCTTCTCCCAATTGATCTAGTGCATCATTGATTCTTGGTAGTGGTTATGAAACCTTCTTTGTAATTTTATTCAGCACCAATAATTAAAAATCTCTCAATTAAAGCCATCCTTCTTCACGATAAGGATAGGACTCCCAGGGACTTGATGACGGAACTAAAAACCCAAGCTTCACTAGTTTGCTGATTTCTTCCTCTGCTACCACTTCAGCCGCCTTCAACTGTCAAATCATTCTCATTCTTATTAACAAATTTTCCATGGTATCAACCTTGTGGATTACATCTCTTGCACATTAAAATTGTGGTCTTCCTGGGAAAATACTTCCCAATACTTGTCAAATAGCTCAATACCTCCTCTTGCTATCTGTCCATCAAATCAGCGAGTTTCTCTTGATTGACCAATAAATTGATATTTTTGGTTACCCCTTCCAGTAATTCTATTTCATCAAGGGTCCCAAAATCGTAGATTTTCTCAATTCAGCCATTGGTATTATATGAACAAATGTGATGATCTGTTTTTTCTCAATATTAATTGGTTTTACACTCAAATTCTCCAGGAGGACTCAAATTCTCCATGGCCTGGCATAATTATTCCAGGAGCCACCTGAGGCTCTACTCTGGACTTTTTCTGGGGGCTTCCAACTTCCCCATACAGCAGCTCTGGTATCTCCAATGTCAAACCCGTGTTGACTATTATCTGTGATCCCATTGGTATGGTTCTCACACTCCTGCCTTTTAGCGGAAGTATCCAAATTTTCTAGGATTTCTGTTGGTATTTCTCGTTGCTTCCAGCCCACTAGTTGGTATTATATTGGGACAATGCCATCATTGTAGATCAGATTAATGAAGTTATTTCTCCATGTCAGTGGAGCTTACCTATCTTTCTGATAAACCAATGGTAACATCTGACCCAATATGGTCAACATATTTTTCTCAAAGTTACATTTGACTCCATATTTTTGAAGAAACTCCATCCTGATCAGAATATCACAGTTTTGATTGGCCAAAACTATTGCTGGAGAGGATACCATTAAGGATAAAAATCAAAGTGGTAGAGCGCTATACACTCCACATGAGATAGTGGTAATCGGCCCATCTGTCCCTTATTCTTTCTTGTGATTTAAATCGGCTAAGATCTTCATCCTCCTCACCAGCTTGGTCAAAACAATGTTGATGGGTGCTCCACTGTCAACTATCGCCCTCAATATAATTGATAAACTATTATATCTATTTATGTACACCTAGAGTAGAGTAAAGTTGTATTTACTGAGTGTATAGCAACATTATTTGCCAAATAAAGGGTGTGAATTATTTGCACTGATAGATCAGGAAACAATTCCTTGAATGCGCTAAGGGGGATTGACAGGTTTTCTTCATCTAATTTGACTTTAGTCAATTCTTCTAGATTATCTGCGGCTTGAATTTTTCCGCCAGTTGTCTCACATATGGCCAAGCAACTTTCTTAATTAATTCAGGGGCAATACCCTTCGCTTAGATCTTGTTACTGCATTCACATCTAAAACGACCATTGATATAGCTGATCCTGCACATCATCATCAACTGAAAGGTTACTATTGTCAATTCTTCATGCATAATAGCAGGAGGAATCAGTTTTTCCGCAGCTCTAGACTGTTCCACATCTAGGCCGTGGGCCCTTTTCTTGACTCTTGTACAGGTTTATACTCTTTCACTTGGGCCACATTGATCTGTTCTTTAGACTCTTGCAGTGTAAAGTGAAGTGTCTTTTTCCTCCACACTAGTAACAGATTTTTTTCCTTCTTATTAATCCGCTTAATCTCTTTGGCTTTATTTCTTGTCACGGTTAAGATATTAAGCTCCTTAGCGCCCTTGGTCCCTTTTTGAGATTTTTATTATGTACTGGATCTCATTTGAAACTTCTATTTGGTTTTTAAATGTAGCTCCCAATCTTATCAAATCATCCACCATCTGAGAGTTGAAAATTTCCATCACAAACACGGAAGACATCATTCAATGCAAATTGTGATGGGGCGGAAGGGCCGCTTGCAGCAAGATCTGTGCATTAAAATAATTCAGCACTTTTACTCCAACCAAAATCTGCAATTCTTGATAGAAACAATTGGCAAACTTTCTAAGGATTCATCCTTCTGAAATTGAATTACTATGAATTCTTGCTTACGCTTCAACATGCGCATGAGACTTTCAAAAACCTTCATAATAGCCACCTTAGCCTCTTAGTACGACCAGCTGTCCCCCCTAGATGGGGCAACACTAGGTTTTGACAATCTGTATACAGACAATTCATCACCGTCAAAGCCTTTTGACAATTGCCAAAACAGAAAATTGTCATGTCAAGTAAATTGGAAAAACGCAGGGGCTTTATCCCAATGGAAAGTAGGTAATTTCAGTGTCGCTTTATATTCCTCCAAAGTTTCTCTAGCCACCACTCTTAGTTCAGCTACTCAACTAACTTGAGGAGTAATTTCATGAGTCATCTCCAAAATGACTGTGAAAGCAGGTGGCAAAATTCTTAGGGTAGTTGTCTTTCCAACTTGAGTCCTTGGAGTTCTTTCTTCAGCGTCAGTCGCCACATATGGCTTACATTCACACTTGTGAGTCTTCAACTTCTCAACTTGATTAATCAGCTGCTCTATTTCTGCACTGAATTCTCTTAAATGAACGCGATTCACTTCACATTCCGTTTTCAAGAATAAGACTTCTCAAACTAAATCTTCTTCCTTTTTCATCAATGATGTTACTTTTTTCACATAAAACATTGCCAAAACTAGCGACATTTTTGACTCCTTCCTTGATATTGGTAAATCTCTCATCCAAGTCATTGAATTCTCGATGATCTTCAGAATCTAAGGCGTTCTTGTTGCCAGTTGTCAACTCCGTCCAGAGTTTTATTAACTCATCCTTGTATGATATCATGTACTAGTATATTCTACTCAACTACGCCCTTGTAGTGAGCACCAATTGTTAAAACTTAAGTGTTTCTTGATTGTTCCTGACTGATAACCCCTAAATTATAACTGCACAGGTTCAATGTTGTGCAATCCTTCAAGTTGTCTAATAAAATATATATTCAATAATAATAGTTTGAAGATTATAATCCGTAGTTTAATAGATCACTAGTTTTGAGTCCAAAGATTGACCAGTATTCCTCCTCAAAATACTTAAGATGTCCTCAATAAGAATTCATTCCCTTATACCGCCTAACTTGATCTACGCTCAGATCCTTGTTTATGTCTTCTCTCTGGTGACACACAGTTGGCAGCAAAACCCATCTTACTCAGCTTCTCTTCTATGGATCCACACTCAGATCATTACTTTTTATCTTAAAGAGTCTCCAATTAAAGCACACAGCAGTATTTTTCTTGAAAAAAAAACTAGAATTGATTCTAGTAAAATAAATATTTTGTATTATACTAATTACTGGTAAAGTGTGTTTTAATAAGTGAATTTTTGGGGGATTTATATTGGAAATTTGGCACCTAACCCTCAGTTGGCACCTCATTGATAAAATGTCAGCCGTTTCCATTGAATTACCCATCGTCGTCTCAGCAGCAATGGTCTTCCCCATCCTGGCTAGGATTATGTCATTGGACATCCTTAAGACCTAAAACGGAAAGAGATGGAAAACGTTTCCCTAATTTTTTCCTCTCCTTCTCAGTAAACCAACCATATTTGGTAAGCTACCTGCCTAGGTGATGGGACTTGTTACCCATTAAGGCAGGTCAAGAACCAACTGATTAATTTGCTAGTTGCAGGCAGCATCACTCGCCTTGCAACTTGGTCCTTAAATTGTTAATTGGTCAGTGATGAAACCTGAACATCCCAATGGGTACACCTGATAGTTAATAATCAATCAATTATTATATGCCCCCATTTCATCAGCAACTCTGCCCGACAAGATCTTAAGTATTCACCCAGATTGATCCTCAATGGATCTGAACCAAGTTAATTACCTAAAATCCCCCAAACATTGTTAACCCTAAAATTGGGGATAACTGATATCCAATTCACTTTGCTATTGGGAATTATTCCCTAGCTACCACTGGTAATCTAGTTGGCTAGAGATGTGGGCAAAAATCCTAACAGATGGGTTGGCAACCAGACCAGCTTTCTGGAGGGTTGTAACTACTGCTACCAAATCCTTGCTGTGTTGTTCAGCATCAGGTGATTGGATAAAGATGTCATCCACATAAGCAATTGCACAGAAGAATCTGAGATCTCCCAAGGCGTTATCTATTCGGTGCTGGAACAATGCCAGGTCATTCTTTAGACCAAAGGGCATAACTTTAGAATTGTAAATACCATACTGAGTGCAAATTGCAGTCAGTCACTCCTGACCAGAATTGACTCTTATCTGATGGAAAGAGTTCACCAGATCAAGTTTGTAGAATACCTTTTTTGATATTGCTTGGAAAATTGCTGCCTCCAAGGGCAAAAGGTAGGTATCAGGGACCGTCACATTTTTCAAGTGTTCATGATCACCATAAGGTCTTAAACTAACATCTGGATTCTGGGCGAAGACCACAAGATAGAACACAGGAGATGTTTTCTTGACCATCCACCCTTTTGTCACCATGTAATCAATCCAAGCCATTATAGCTTGGTCTTCTGCAATTATGTAGGGGTATAAGGGACAGTCTACTTTGATCAGGTCCACTGTTAACTAGAAACTCAGATCAAAACTTGAGTGACTGGGAAGCTTATTGGCCCCTTCCACGCCAAACTACTGAATTGAAGGGAGCGAGACAAAAGGCATAGTAGGCAGCTCAGGCACATTATCTGTAGAGGAGTATTCTATGTTCTCTGCTAGCTCACTGCATGTTGCCAGGATGGGAAGAAGGAGGATTTCTCCTAATTGAGCTTTGGAGGAGAATGCTAGCATATTCCGCCCCAAGTCAATACTCACTGACTGGCGGCGCCACCAACCTACCCCCAAAATCACAGGGTAAAGTAATTCTAGGATTGCCGAAAAGTTTTCTATAAATTCATATTTGTGGGCCACAAAGCAGAGGATCACATAGAGGGAGGGTAAGCATAGGGACCCATGAAGCACCTAATACTGGCAAACCTGAGTTGACTGCAAGATCTAAATCTTGAATAACCTTAAGGTCAATGTGATTCCCTTAGGCACCCATATCCACTAAAGCAGTGACAGTTACCATCTGTTGCCCTACATGAATTTAAATGGGGAATGAGAAGTAAGCCTAATACATTTAAACTCACCAAGAGGGCAAAGGGTTGAACCCATGATGGATCTGTCCACCCTGCTGACCCCAGTGGTGAATTGAGTGGCCATGTCATGGATTCAAATGATAAGAATTAAGCAGGGCTCCCAGTCAGAGTGTGAAAGCACCCAGTGAAGAGCTCAGAATGCCATAGGCACAGTAGCCTGAGCTACTTGCATGAGTGGAGTTCTATTGGGGACATGAGGAATGTAAAAGTTAATAAAAATACCAAAGGCCCCCAAGGCAAACCAGATGGTTGCAATGGTGAAACCACAAGGCTTGCGAGGGCAACCCCCAAGAGTGCGAGAGGCATGGAGGATGACGACTCCTCCAGGGTTTATGGTTGCTGGCCTTTTGATTTGAACAGGTGAGCTTGCGCACTGGTGAGGGGAGACTCAGGGTCTTCTGCATGACCAGAGGTGATAATGGAGTGGGAGTATGATCCACAAAGGGGGTTGGAACCAAGCTTCCTCTGAATGGGGTGCTCCAGTTCCTACAGGTGGGATGAACCATCAGTGGCTAAGCCAGGTGTGGCCCCAAGTCTGCAAGTGATGGGGCAGAGATGCTCTTATGCTGCTCCAGAAGGGGAGTGGTTTCAGAAAATTTCAGCAGTAGGATGGATGGGAGGGTTTACATTAAACAGACATGTAATAACAAACAAGGTAGCAGGTTTGATGTAGGGGGTGAGCCAGTTTATTGCAGTTACAATCTGCTGCTATGTGTCTGGATCAAGCGACTGGATGATCCAGTCAATGAATATCAGTATAAGGACTTGGGCGACGGCGGGCTTTGTGGATTGATTGGCATAATATTAATTAAAAGTAAGTCATACAGAGGCCTCAGCAAGCTGTACAGGTTATTTGAACTTTATAAGCACAAAGCGTGAAAGGATGAGTAAATTAACTGACAAATGCCCTGCCCAGAGGCAGTTGCCTTAAGTACTGGGTGAATTGCATAAGGGAGGTATTATGGGATTGGTCATTTGGGGTTCAGCAATGAGATTTGGTTGGATGGCAGGGAGGGGTGTCGAGGGAAACTCAAAATCTTGGTAAGAATCAAAAAAAAACTTTTACAAATTTTTCTGAATTTCTGGGACCAAACCAAGTTGATGGTGCTGATCCAGGTATGATCTTCCAAGTTGGCCTGTTATCATGATTTGGACCTTCCAGATTCATCCTGGGAGGCAGGGGCATTGGGCTGAGTTATTCTAGCCCTGGTATGAACTCATATGTTGGTATTTTTGCCCATATTCCCAGCCTGGTAGATTACCTAGTGTCGCTAGGGGAAAATTCCCTAAGGTGAAGTGACTCAGAAATTGGTTGGCCCAAATTTTGGAGGAACTACATTTGGGGGATTTGGGATATTTGCCTAGTCGTATCCATCAGGGATCAATCCAGATGATTACCTAATATCTAATCAGGCAGAGCGGCCAACGAAATAGGGGCATCTGATAGTGATTAACTATCAGGTGTACCAATTGAGATTGGTCAGGTTTCATCACTGACTGATTGAGAATGAGTAGTTAGTTGCAAGGTGAGTGATGCCGCCTGCAACTAGTGAATCGATCAGTTGGTAAAGTGACCTGCCATAATGGGTAAAAAGTCCCATTACCTAAGTAGGTCGCTAGCCAATTATGGTTGGTTTGCTTGGATCGAGAGGAAAACATTAGGGACACATTTCTGACTCTTTCCATTTGAGGTCTCAAGGATGTCCAACAACGGAATCCTAGCCAGGATGGGGAAGACCATCGCTGCTGAGACAAGGAAGGGTGATTCAATGGCAACAGCTGCCATTTCATCAAAGAGGGTCAACCTAGGGTTAGATAGCTGAATCCCCTACTATATAATTCCCTAGGGTTCACTATAATAAAAAACACGATTACTACCAAGATTAACATACATTAAAACATTATTAGTTTATTGTAGATTTGGTTATAGTTAAACTATCAGCATCCAGTGTGAAGTTCCATCTCAAGGATATTATTGCAGAAGGCAATAATTGGAAGACTCTCAGAGAGAAGAGTAGAGATCCAAGCGGGGATCTAGAGACAAAGGGAACCACAAATCAGGGATAGCTGCTTACTGCGTGTTGAGCTGAAGGAGACTGTCATCAGAGGACCTTGATGAAGATTGAGCGGACAGTAATAGAGGGAACAAATCCCTACAAGTATGACTTGTCAAGTATTTAATTGGAAGTACTGGCCAAAGCGTTGGGCCTGATAATAGTTCTAACTCAACTACAGATAATAGTCTCCATACTATTATTGGATAATATATTCTTTACAACGCGAGGTGCATGAGGAAACTGAACCTGTGCAGTAAAAAAGTTACTGGGTTTATGACCAATAATCAACTCCTAAGAAAAAATTTTACAAGTTGGTGCTCACTACAGGGGTAGTTGAGTTTTTACTTTATTATGATGTCGTATGAAGAGGATGTTTTCAATTTTGAAAATATGTTACTGAAGGAAGTAATAAAGATAGAACGTGAAGAGGATCACGCTCAGTGGCGTTCACCCAGCTCAGCAGTGGAGCTCCATTTGAAGCAGAATGAAGATACGCAAGTTCAGAGAAAAGGACTTGCAGCCTAGATATGGAACTATCTAGTGCTACAAGGAAACCAGTTCCACCAGACATCTACTTGAGATGAAGAGTATCAGCAGGGCCAACTTGGGTTTTAATTGAGCCCGCTTTAAATAGTCCCAAAAAACAGCAGGATCAACTTAATTTGAAATTAATCCACTTTAAATATTCCTGAGGAGAGAGTGTTTAGATGAGGCATTGGACGAAATAAGAAGCAATAAATCCGGAGAATTGGATCGCCATACCAAGAAAAGAGATGAAGTCAAGATAGGAAATGATTGATCCAAGATGTGGAGGAAATCATTTGATTTAATAACACTCAATCCCCGTAACAATCACTTTAGTTACTACAATTTTATTCAAACAGCAATTTTTGATAATCACACAGGAGAGATGGGCGATTTTAATAATAAATCTAATACAACATGGGCGAGCGTCGCATTAAGAGGTGCGCAAAACGGTGCACTTAAGGGCAAGAAACGCCCTGGAGGGGGACCAGAACCCAAGCCGCCAAGAAACCACAAACTCAGACACCATCCGGGTTTATGGTATTTACTATAAAACAATATCAATACATGTATATCCAATGTAACCAACCCCTTTCAAAGGTGGAACATGGGCTCCGACTCTTCCTTGGGGATGAGTCCCTGACCCTGTGGGAGAAAAATTTGAGGCACAGCCCTCCCTTTTCCCCCATGCGGTATATGTTGCCTCCAACAACATGGGCCACGGCTGGATCAATATTGGTTTTGAAACAGCCAAAGAAGCAGAAGCTGCAGCAAAAGTTTGCGTCGAAATTGCCCTTCCCAAGGGCAAAAAAATAGTATGCACCGCGCGCAACAGATGGAACAAAGCAAAAACTTTGTTCATCTCCTTTGACTCGCTCCCTACCAACCTTCCTCATAAGGTAATCGAGGAGGAGCTCCACAAAGGGCTCATAGCCTATGGAGAAATTATGCAACTCAAATTATGATGATTTCGCCTGATGCCAACCCTGTGCACAGGCAAAGCTATCACCATGATCAATTCATTCCCCAAAGTGGAAGATGACTTATCAAGAATCCCTCGCACAGCAGAGTTTCACTTTGTGGATAGGGGATAGTCATCCGCATTCTGAGTTACACTGGAGTGTGCACTACCTATATGAAACCACTGCAGTTCATTAGGACACAAGGAACACGCATGTCCCGTGAAGGAGGGCTTAATGGAAGCAGACTACTATGAGGAAGCCATGGACAAAAGTAGCAAAAACTTTGCCAGAATGACCAATGACCACCACCCATTCTGCTGGGGTGAAGATGGACTTTACTCCATCGTGGACCCAGTTACACATAAACAATGCAAAGCAGCACAAAAGCCCGCAAGCAAGCAGAGGCTGAGGCAGCAGTGCATGCGGAATCATCCATCAACCCCGGACAATTAAAGAGGATATTTCAGATATAAATGTAGCTGACCAATCAAAACAATATGCCCAGGTTGAAAATTTTTACAGTAACTCGACTGAGTCACCAAGCGACATCAATAATGCACACTTTGAGGAACAATTAAGCTGTAATATGGGTGAAAATGTGGTGCACAATTCTCCAAATTTGAACCCCAAAATTACAGAAACCAATCAGCACCCCGCATTAAACCATCATGAGATATGTGTGGGAAAAGATAATGCAAATTCCAAAAACCACAATTCCTGTGAAAAATTGAGTCAGATCAAGGGAACTGACATTGTCACTGAGAGAGTTGGAGTACAGACGCGGAGCATGGCCAAAATGAGCTGCAGTGGGTTAGGGCCAGAGGACCCTCCCAACTGCTCCTGAGGCGCCGCGGGCACCTCAGTGTCAATAGGGATGCTAAACATTGCGGGAGCCAGGGCTCAAACGTCCCAAGCCAAAAAGCTGGACTTCCTGCAAAAACCCCTTGTAGACATCTTGGCCATCCAAGAAACCCACTGTCTACAGGGGGAAGAAGGATCCTGGTCAGCCAGGGTCTCACCATCACAATCAGTATGGACATATCAATGTGGGGTGATCATTTGAAATAACAAAAAATTAAAAATTACAAACTCCTCATCATACCTTCATGGCTGCATCCTGGTAGCAATGATCACATGCCAAGAGGAAACAATCTTGATAGCATGCATCTATGTACTATGCACCACAGCTGAGAGAAAACAATTTCTCGAAACTGTTCCAACACTCACCCTCCCACCAGATACCATCATGTTGGGTGACTTTAACTGCTGGGATAACCCCAACACGAACCAATGGCTGAACCCCAGGGGATACCCACTGGGACACATCAAATTCCACACAACGAAGGCATCCCTTGGCCTACAGGATGCCCTCCCCCCCATATCACCACTCCTTCCCCACATGACATGGCCCAACATATGTGAGGGAGCACTCATATCAATGAGCCGCATCAATCACATCATCATTCTGCAAACCTAACGATCAAGAATTTCCAAATTTACAACAAAAAAAGTCAATTTCTCCAACCACCGACTTGTTTTGGTACAGTTATCACCAACCTGAACCCACGCACAGGTGTCACCCTGGAGAAAGCTACACCAAGAAAACATAATTTTACCCAAAATATCCAACTGGGTTGAACATGAGGCCATGAACCAAGAATTCACAGCCACATTCACATCAGATCCCATTATAACTGGGCAAATTTCAAAAAGGAACTAATCAACAAAGCCTGACATATTGCATCACATAAGTACACTGCCAATACAGCCACAATCAGGCATACCTTGGCAGAACTGGACCACCTCGAGCTTAACACCCCTGAGATCCAGTTATAGACCCAACTGGGGATGCAAATGGGCGGAGTATCCGCCCAACTAAATACCCTCATCTTTGAGCACCAACACAGAATCAAAGTATCAAACAAAGATAAGTTCATAGAGGATGGTGAAACATGGTCAACATATTTCTTCCGACAATTCCACATCTGCGGCAACCAGCCCACATGCACACAGGTCTGCAAGACTGACGGCACCGTGGCAACTGACCCTGAGGAGGTCAAGGCAGAAGTACACCGCTATTACACCAAATTATACCATGATACGCTGACAGACCCACAAAAAATCACAAAATTTATTCAAACTGCTGGAATACAAAGCACACCGCCAAACTACAATATTCTAAATCTAATTACACAGGAGGAGCTTTGGGATACAATCCGTGGTGCACCACGTAGGAAATGCCCAGGGCTTGATGGGATACCCTACGAATTTTACAAAAAAAAATTTTAACAAATTGCCCCCCTCCTATTGGCGTCTATGAACCAGTGCTTGCTGGAAACATGCCTCCTACCTGGTGGCCATGAATCATATGTCATAACCTTGTATAAAAAGGGTGACAAATTGGACCTGGACAACTGGCGTCTAATCGCACTCTCTAATACTGACACAAAAATTATAACAAAAATTTAGCATCCAGATTAGGCGCAATTGCCTCTGACGTCCTGTCACCCTACCAGTTTGGGTTTATACCAGGGCGCTCAATCTGGAACAACATACACCCTGTTGCAAACATATGTCAGTCCAAAGCAACTGGAGCCCTAGTCTTCTTAGACCAGGAAAGGCATATGACCGCGTTAGTTGGCCATACCTAAAGGGATGCCTACACGCTTTCAAACTCACACCCAGATTCATAAACTTGGCGATGCTCCTTACAGAATCTGCAACCATGGCTGTATGCGGCCCTGGCTTCCTAACTAACAAGATCACACCACACAGAAGGCTCAAACAAGGGGACTCCTCAGCTCACTGCTGTATAATTTCACTTTTGATCCACTCCTCCGCGTAACTGACTCACGCCTCATGGGCATAACTGCGCAAGGACAGCCAACAGTCAAGATACTGGCCTTTGCAGATGACTTCGTGGCAGGTATAGCTAATAACAATGATGCCCGACAGCTGGAACGCACCCTAGAGGAATACTCCATGGTGAGCAACGCATCGCTCAACAAAAGTAAAACAGAAATCATTCTCTTAGGCAAGTACACTAACAACTGGGCTACAACACCAGAACCTCAAATCCCCATATGAAGGAATAACCCACTCATCCTACCTTTTGCATCACCTCCCACCATCACTCCTGTCCGCCACCTTGGGATATGGCTGGAAACAGGGGGATATGCCAATGAGACAATGGAAAGCAACCTACTACAGCGGGTATCCAACCGCGTAGCCTCCATCAAGGGAAGATCCCCAGGAATAATGGGGCGAGTAACGGTTGCTAACTCACTCATCCTCCCAATACTATGGTACCCTGCCCACGCGATCGCCTTCTCACCCACCTTTATAACTTTAATCCGCGCGCTCATCCAGGGCTGGCTGTGACCCAGATCCCATCCTCCCATACGGATGGAAACAATCTTTGGCCCACGCTCAAGTGGAGGCATAGGACTAATAGATTTTGAGAGCCACGCCAACCGCATCCTGGGTACCTGGATAAAGGAAGTCCTTGCCCCAGACCTCCCGCAACAACACTGTTCCAGGGCAGCGAGGACTAACTTTGCACAGGCGCTCAAATTAACCAACCCGCATAGCCCACCCAGACTACTATCATACCTTGCTAAACACCCTACCGCAATGGGCCCGCATGGAACCCCCCATCACTTCAAATGCATCCTCCAAACCATCCGCCGCATGGGATGGACCGTAGAGAACACTGGCACTGTGCAGGGAAGGGGACGACCCAGCCCACACTTCAAATTAGGAAATCCAGAAAACCACCCCCAGAGAGACATGCTTGTTATGACCCCAACCATTTTTAGAATCGAATACCTAGATGCGTTGGACATCCCCTACAATTTAACCATACAGAAGACAGTGTGGAGAATGACGCACCACCCACTCCTACAGCTGAGGGTAAGAGCCAACGCCTGGCGCTGACTGAGAAGGACCTATAGGATGGTGGACCGCTCCAATTCCCTCCACGCAACCTGCGCAGTATGTGGAGGGGAGGGTTCCCTACATCACCGCCTAGAAACATGCCCTCCCAACCAAATCCATATGGCAGGAAATCGCGCGCCTGCTTAAGATCCAAAACAAGCAGTAATCTTCTATATCAAAAAGCCTCCTTGGGCTCCAGATCGAGTCACCAATCCCATCCACCCTCCACTCCCTAATGATACCCATTGCAATGTGGACAATCCACACCATTGCCTTAGATGCGTTCAGGGTCAAGGTTTCAACCATCCATGGGGTTATCAATAGGTTCCACGTCCACTTACTGGAGCACTTCCAAGCCTCGCTCTATGGATAAATGAGGCCAAGGCAAAAGGCGCTCATAGAATCGTGGTTCCCACTTTGGTTCCTCCGCACAGACCCCTTCCTTTACACCTGCTCCATAGTGGGGGAAACCCCCTTGGAGTAGCGCACCAACCCCCCATACCTGGAAGTCCCGCTGGCAACAGGGGTAACCTGAGTACCCCAGGGTGCCCAATTTTATATATCTTTGTTTTCCACACAAACTCGGTAATGCCTGTCTCCTGGTCAGCTTGTTTTGGTTAAATAAAATTAATAACACTCAATCACTGGTCAGAAGTTGTTGGAGATGAGTTCATTAATTCAGGAGAAATTAAATGAAGCTAACAAGGCCAGAACGACCTGTGTAATTAAGGATAGCCATGAAGGCTGAAAATCGTTTTCAGAAGAAAAAACGAGCTGGACAATCAGACAAAATTGTTGGCTGATGAGATACAAAGATTTTAGAGCATCAGTTTGCCACATAAGAGATGAAATTAGGGCCTGTTGGACGAATTTCCACTCAGGAAAAGGACTAATTCAGGAGAATTTCCCAAAGTTGGCAAGTATAGCCTATACATGAGGAAACAGTGCTGCTGTTGTATAGTGAAGGTCAATACTAATTGGTAGTATGAGCCTAAGAGAAAATAATTGCAATGTTCCCAGCGGACCTCTGAACCATTAAATGGTTATGTCCTAAGATTTTGGTCAGGTCCTAGAAGAGGACCACTGAACCAAATGGTTGGTTAAATCTTAAGAGGATAAGATTTTGAACCA
>JAKSZP010003657.1:0-14429 GCA_022478985.1 Massospora cicadina | reverse complement strand
AGGCGCTGCCTGACCGCCACATAGCCCCAACCCCCCCTAAGGTGGGGATCATGGCTAATAGTATCGTACACAATATACATAAAAACATAGGGCTTGAGGGTAATGACCCTTGAAAATGGCATTCTGTCAAATCAGATGCCACAAAATTGATGAAACCTCGAGGCAAAGGCGGCAAAGGTTGACATAAATGGCAACCAGGCCAATCAGAGGCCGCCAACATGAATTCTGAGGTCCCATGTATAGAGATTGGCAATACCAAAGAGCAGCCCAACGAATCAGGGGCTTCCAAGCCAAATTATGCCAAAAATAGAAGCGGCAAGAATTATGGCATCAGGGGTCAAACTTTTCTTTCTCGTTGCTATCATTATTGCAACCTATTCAATTCAAGATTGAATCTAATTTGATAATCTCACAGAGGAGATTAGTCTGCGCCCATGTCAGGTAGCAGTTGGGCAAGCAAGGTAAGAGGAGCAGGTGGAAGGTCCGCGGCCTCCAACGTTCGAAAACGCCCCTAGAGAATCTGGCATAATAGACAAAAATCTTAAAAAAACTGGCGGTCACAATTTCCCCAGAGATACTCGCATGGCAAGCACGATGCAACCAGTACATCAACACGCCACACTCCCAACCACTTTCGTTGGTGGAATTCAGAGTCCGCGTGTATCTGGACATCCAAAAAATGGCCTTATGGGAAAAATTTTGTGAAGATGTACACAGAATTTTCCCAACTGCGGTGTACGTCGCACCTCACTCCATGTCACGCGGTTGGCTGGACCTAGGTTTCAAGAGCAAAAAAGCAGCAGATAAGGCTGCAGCGGTGCGCGTAGTGATTGACCTCCCTGAAGGGCAATGGGTTGTCAAAACCAAACACACCAGATAGACAAAATCAAACTAAATTTTCCTCACGTTTGACTTTTTGCCTACTACAGTAAAATGTGACATTTTGGAACAACACCTGAAAGATGGTCTCACCGTATATGGCGAAATACAATCTTTCAAAGTGCAACGCTTCACGTTGATGCCACACCAGTGCACCAGCAAAGCCATTGCAGTTCTGACCCCAACTGAGGAGATCGCAAAGGACCTAACCCAGATCCCGCACTCCACTTTTATTGATATCACAAGGCATACCACCCACCCATTCCAGGTGACCGTGGACAGCGCACCCCCCATTTGCACCCACTGTGATGCGTTCAGCCACAAGGCACACACATGCCCCACCAAGGAGGGCGTCACATTCCAAGAGCACCCCTCGGCGGCCATGGCCAATGGAGAGGCACACTACAAACCAACCGCAAGCACCAAGGAGGCTTTCCTGTGGGGAGCTTAAGGCTGCTACCTATTGGTAAAGCCTATCTCCCCACAAGAACGGAAAAGCTAAGCAGGCTCATAGGGCCGCGGCCAAGGAAATGGCCAAGGCCACCACCGCTATCCCACACTCACAACGCCAGGAGGACATGGAAACCTTCGCGGCAGAAGCAACTTGGGAATCCATTAACCAATCAGATTGGGAAGCACATGCCAAGTGGGCCACTCAATCTGAGGATCCGGTGGGAGACTCAATCTCACCCAATCGTTGCACCCAAGCTCCGGTTGAAACTGACTTGTGACCTATCCCAACTAAAAAAATTTTTTTTGACCCTCTCAATGGTGCACTGAACTTATCCGCACCACAAAAATTTGTCCGTCGTCAAGAAAACAAAAAGTGAAGGCTGAAGCCAACGCGACTATTTCCACAATATCAAAAAAAAACTCTGATAGCATTGCTGCTAACACCCGCGCTGCTGTGAAAGCCCGTGGGGACCTAGAAGAGGCTGGTGGGCCCAGGGGCCCACCCCCTCGCACCGAATGTGCAATGAGGGAAACCTTCACTTTAGGGACATTGAATATTGCCAGACTCAAGGCCTCCCTGTCCTGGGCTAGGAAACTGAGTTTTTTACGACACAATTTACCCGTGGATATCCTGGCCATCCAGGAGTCCCACTGTCCACGAAGTTCCGAGGAAACTTGGAAAACATTGCTCCTCCCATCCCTATCCTTTTGGTTGAAGCACTGTGGGGTGCTAATTCAGAAAAATAATCTTTTCAAATTTGTATCCTCAGAAACATTCCTAAATGGCTGAGTGCTCATCGTCACCTTCTTGTGGGCTGACTTAGCACACGCAATTGTCAACATCTATGCCCCAAATGGTGCACACGAGCATCAGAAATTTTTCTCATCAGTCAAATCCCTCCCGCTACTCCCTGATTCTCTCCTAGTTGGTGACATGAACTGTTGGCTAACCTCACCAACAGACCGGTGGCCTCCCTCACCCCACGCCCCACAGGGTCACGTTGAACTACGCGTTCTAAAGGCCACCCTTGGGTTAATGGATGCACTGCCACAAAATGCCCCGCTGCTCAAAAACATGATGCGTCCCCATGTCCATAATGGCCAATTAAGGTCCATGACCTGCATCGACCTTATTCTAACGCTGGCAAAATTCCAACCCCACATCTCCCACTTCAAAACAACAAAAATGGAATTCTCCAACCAATGACTGGTCTTGATAACATACCACCTACCTGTCACAGTTGCTAAGGCCCCACATTGATGCAAAATCTGCCCCCCCGAGCTCGCGTTGCCAGGATTTTCCACGTGGGTGGAAGAGCAACTTTGGTAAAAAAGTTTGTTACACTGTTTTGTGCGGACTCCATTTCCACATGGGCAACTTTCAAAGAGGACACTATCCGCCACTCTCGCCATCTCTCCTCCAGATGCTCATGAGCCACATTGGCGGTTATCTCACGCGCTCTGGCAGAATTGGCACACTTGTAGTCCAACATTCCAGCTACAGGATACAGCCCTGTATGGGGCCAGAAGTGGGCGGAGGCAGCCGCTCACCTCAACGCACTTGAAAGGCAACACAAACATCAAAGTTGTGTTCAATACAGGGCCACATGCATCACAAAAGGTGACAAGTGCATTGCATATTTCTTTATAAAAGTTTTGCACCATGTCAGAGCATGGCCTGCACACAGGTGCGAAGATTGGATAATTCTATTGTAGATACACCGGCCAAAGTGGCAATTGAAACGCAAAAATATTACTCCGAGTTGTACCGAGCAAACCAATTCAGCTGGCCAAAGTGGCGGAATTTCTCAACTGAGCTCATATCCGCACCATTTTCTGATACCCAGAAATAATGAATTTAATTACTCTGAATGAATTATGAACAGCCATTTGCGGTGCGCCAAACTGAAAATGCCCAGGCCCAGATGGCATTCCATATGAGTTCTACAAAAGAAATTTCAAATATATATCCCCACTTCTGCTTGTCTCACTTAACCAAAGCCTGTTGGAAATGCGCCTCCTACCAGGAGGACATGAGGCCTTTACTGTCACACTTTTCAAGAAAGGGGATAAGCTTGACTTAGCCAACTGGCGCCCCATTTCTCTAACAAACACAGACACCAAAATTTTAACAAAAATCATGGCTAACCAATTAGGGACTGTAGCATCTGCCACCATCTCCCCAGAACAATTCGGTTTCATCCCCAGAAGGTCGATTTGGGATAACGTGCACTCTGTGGCTAATGTATGTCAGTCCACAGCCTCTGGGGCACTTGTATTCTTGGACCAACAGAAGGCCTATGATATAGTAAACTGGGAATACCTAAGGGTCTGCCTCCATCAATTCCGCCTACCCCCTCACTTCATCAACTGGGTGATGCTGCTCACGGAATCTGCAACAATGGCAGTACGTGGCCCTGGCTTCCTAACGGAAGTAGTCCGCCCTCAAATGGGCTTGCGACAAGGGGACCCCCTCAGCCCACTCTTATACAACTTCAGCCTTGACCCACTACTGCAAAATGTGAATGCCCATCTCACTGGGGTCCATGTGCCAGGCCAAGCCCCAGTCAAGATATTGGCATTCGCAGATGATTGTGTGGTTGGGGTGTCTAATAATCAAGATGCATGCGCGCTTGAAGCTCTCATCCAGGAATATTCCCGGGTAAGCAACGTGGCACTGAACGCCTCAAAAACCGAAATCATCCTCCTTGGTTAGTTTCAGAACTGCTGGGCCCCAGCAATTAGTTCCCAACCCGGCCCATCTGCTCGCCCACGTCCACGCCTTACTAACTCAACACAAACCGCTCCACTGGTGCTCCCCTTCGTGCCATGTCCTACCACAGGACCAGTGCGCCATCTGGGCGTGTGGATGGAGGCAGGTGGATACGCGTCAGCAGTAATGGAGTGCCATATTCTGGACAGCGTGATGAAGCGAATCGCCTCTCTCAGAGCCCACCCTACTTCCCTTACTGGCAGGGTTGTTTTAGCCAACTCTATGCTTCTATCCAAAGTCTGGTTTGGAGCCCACGCCATCCCCTTCTCCCCAAGCTTCTTCAAATCCTTGTATGCCTTGCTGCAAGGATTGCTTTGGTCAGGCCGCCCTCCACCAGTTCGGCTAGAGGTCATGTTTGGCCTTTATCAACATGGTGGCTCGGGCCTGCTTGACTTCAAAGCCCATGCTGCCAAGGTCCTGGGCACCTGGATCGCGGCCGTCACCGCTCCTACACTCCCATCCCAACACTGGTCCCGCGCAGCCCGCTCCAACTTCTCCTGAGCCTTGGGCCTCAACAATCCATCGAACCCCCACTCCCTGATGAAATACCTCGCATCACACACATCGGCCACAGGTCCTCATGGGACAAAAACCCACTACAAACGAATCCTACTCTCCATGCGGAGCTCAGAGTGGAGAATTTGTACTAGCGGACATACAACCCAAAGAGGCCGCCCCTCTCCTCAGTTCACACAAGAGGTACAGGGGCTACCCATCCATGATGGCGTGATCCCCATTTGGCCCCATGTCCTATCCAGGGTGGACTACCTGGACATGATGACATCCCTTATTCCATTGAGACCCAAAAAACAATCTGGAAATATGTACATCACCCTCTGTTGCAGCCTCAAGTCCGCTCCCATGTGTGGCGCTGCCTGAGGTGGGTGTATCATACAGCTGAGCGCTCTAACGCTTTACACTCATCCTGTGTCGTGTACAGCCAGTATGGAACGCTGTTCCACCACCTGGAGAAGTTCCCCACCTCTAAAGTGATATTGCGCGGAGTTCAACATCTGCTGGGCCAGGATTAAACTCATCCCTCCAGTCTGTCAAGAGATATGTTTGCTCTATCAATGGCCTCCTCCTTTCACCCTCCCTCCGTGCTCTGGTGGTTGCAATCGCCATGTGTACTATCCACACGATTGTCTTAGATGCCATCGCAGGCTCCACCCCCACCCTCCCAGAAACTGTCCACAGATTCCGGTCTCATTTGGTGGACCACTTTCAAGTGTGGATATTTAGATACCTCCCACTGCATCGCCGACAGCTGGTCTCCTCCTGGTTCCCAGTCTGGTTCATCGAATCAGACCCCTTCCTCCACACGTGCTCAATAGTGGCTACGGCCCCCTTCACACGCTCCCTCCCCCTCCCCATAAGTGGCGTTCCCGCTGGCAACAAGAGATAGCATTGCTTCTCTGGGGTGCTTCCCCTGGTACTAAGTTTATCTGTCCTGAGTCATATTTGGAAGTGTCCATCCCATGGTCAGCCTTCCCCGCAATAAATTTAAATTTAAATTCATTTTTGCTAATCTTTTGCTGGTCATGCCAATAAATATGAAATATCCTAAAGTCAATTCAGCCCATGAATTGACTAAAAATATTTATTATTTCAGCCCAATTAGTGGCAATTTTACTCCTATAATTGGGTCAAAATTAAATGCAAAACTCAACATTAAAATCTTCCCAATTAAGGCTTTGTTATAACTCGATGAATACAATAAATGGGGATAAAATGATATATATACTCTAAAATTATTACACACCCCTAATCAGTAAGTCAGCAGGCCTTTCATACACTAAGTACACCTAAAATTTGGATGTCTATATTCAAGTGCTAAAATAAATTTTGTAAATTGAACAAAAATTCCACCTTAGTGCATTAATATTAGTGCACTAATTTAGGAGGTGAGATTTGTTAATGCCCTGAGACCACTTTCATCCAAGTGGCCTCTTAATTGGGCATAATAATATATTATAGCTATTATTAGCTATGATGAACAGGTTATTTAGATGCAATCAAGGCAGTTTTGAGGTAAATCTGATTTATCAGATTATGCAGATAAATCTGAAAAGATCTAAGGAATATCAATGGGAGTAATTTATTAGCATTGATGGTTTTCTTGGGTTGTTTTTGAGTCAAACATCAAACCTAACATTTCTCCCACTTGACTGGAATAATAATTGAGTTTCCTGATATTATCTCTTATGTCAGTAAACAGAACCTCTTCTTCCTACCACAACTTTGTCACTTCTCTTAATACTGAACAACATCGTCAGTTTAACCAAGTGGACAGGACTATGCAGAATCATATGTTCCTAGGTTCTTTGGGAGTCACAATTGGGTCAACTTGTTCCTGTGCTGTACTAACGACGTCTACTCGGCCCAAGACTATCTTCAAGGAGGAGGCTAACCCTGCTATTGAGCATACTTAAGGATCAGTAGGTTACAAGATTCAGTCATGTTCTTCCACAATTCTTACAGCGGACACTTTCAGGTGCATTTTTGACCCTCAAGATACAAATTTTCACTTCAGTCTATATATTGTGATAGTGATCTTCTGGCGGAGTTTATCTTCACCCTCGACCATTTCCTGATGACTCAAGCCTATAATGCAGGACTGGGTTCATCAATATATTTGCTTTGGGGTCAACTTATTGACCAAACGAGGGCCAAATATGAGCAGCTTTATACCGCCATTCATCTTTTTATAGCTAAAGATGTGGCTGTATAATCTCAAGATTTTGTCCAAGTCAGCACCTTTGTGGTGGAGGCTCTCAGTTCCTGGTCCGTGCCACTCAGAAGTAGGCCCAATTTCGTTTTATCCTTGGGTCTAAGTACTAATGATGAATAAGATGTCTGTTTCTTCTCAGCAGTTTGGGCAGCTTTTGAGGCTTTGCATCAGGATAGCGCAGATGAATATCTTCCAAAAATAGCCTTACTTGGCCACCTTATGCATATTTTTCATGACTGTATGCCTTCAAAATGATTGTTGCATGTTCCCCCTTCATCAAATGGTGGAAAACCCAAGTTTATCGTGTCCTACTGGTGACCCCAGAAAGTTATCAATACCAAACTGATTTTTTGGTCAACTTTCTTCTCCTAAGCATTTATTTTCCACCTGGTTGCAGGTCAATTGGATCACAGTTAAAAGTTTTGTGCCTCCCCTTCCAATTGTTTACTGGGAATTGGCAACAATAAGTATGCGACGCATCTGGCTCTATGATGTTATGGCCCTTTTTCTTGTTAATAAACAATTGGATTAGGTTAAATTGGCGCTTGAAGAGGAAGAATCAGGTCCCAAGTCACCTCCCCATTCAAAGCAAAGGAATAAAAACCTTTAAATTAATAAGTTTTTGAAATACATTTAAATTATAAAATTTATTCAGGGAAGTCTGACCTTGAGATGGACACTTCCAATATGGAAACAAACAAGCACCAAATAAGAGCTAGAGGAACCCCAAAGAAGCTAATACTGTCTCCTTTTGCCTGCGGGAATGTTTAATAAAGGAAAAGGGGTATCGTGAGTAGAGGCTTGTGCCACTATGAGCATGTATGAAGGAAAGGGTCTGAAGTGATGAACCAAACTGGAAACCAGGATGAGACCAATTGGCGTTGACGGGATGGCAGGTAACCAAACAACCATTCTTGAAAGTGGTCCATCAGGTGTGACTGGAATTGGCGTACAGCTTCCTTGAGGGTGGGAGTAGATCCTGAAATGGAATCTAAGACAACCGTGTGGATAGTCCACATTGCAATTGCTACCACTAAGGCTTGGAGGGAAGGTTGTATAGGGAATTCAAGGACAAGGCGAAGATGAACTTTGATAAGCTGAAGGGTTGTGTTTGCTCCCAGCATACAAGATTCTGAACCTCACGCCAGATCACTTTTGACGGAGGGCACTCTTCCAGGTGGTGGACCAAATTACCATATTGGTCACACACAACGCATGAGGAGTGTGACGCGGTGGATCACTTGGCGGTATGGTATACCCATTTTAAGCAGTGCCACATATGGGAACAAACATGCGGCTCCATAAGAGGGTGATGGGCATACTTTCAGATGGCTTTCTGGGTTTCTAGGGAGTAGGGATTGTCCAACATGTCCAGATAAACCACTTTGGCCATAATAGGAAACTTCCTTGGTATCACACTTATCATAACGGCTTGGCCTTGTACTTTTTGTGTGAAGCAAGGAGTGGGGCGACCCCTCTGGGCGGTGTGCCCACTGATGCAAAATCTCCACTCAATGCTCCCCATGGAGGGGAGAATTTGTTTGAAATGAGGCAACATCCCATGCAGGCCCGCAGTAGAGGGATGTGAGGCAAGATATTCTAACAGAGAATGGGGGTGGGTAGAAATGCTGAGGCCCAGGGCGCGGTAAAATTTGGAGCGTGCCATGCGTGACCAATGTTTTTCTTAGAATGTGGGGTTGATGACTACAGCAATCCAGGTGCCAAGTATTTTGGCAGCATGGGCCTCGAAGTTGAGCAAGCCCATACCACCACTATGGCGAGGGACAAACAAGTCATCCAGGCGCACTGGCGGTGGGCGGCCTAACCAAAGCCACCCTTGCAGAAGGGCGTATAACGAGGTGAAGAAAGATGGGGAAAAGGCGAAAGCACGGGCCACAAACCAGACTTTAGATAGGAGCATAGAGTTAGCCAGCACAACTATGACTATGAGTAAAGTTTGGTGGGCTCTGAGAGAAGCGATGCATTTTTTGACATTGTCCAGTATATGATGCTCCATCACCGTTTAGGCTATCCTCCCACCTCTAGCCACACCCCCAAATGGCGTACCGGACCAGCAGTGGGTCTTGGCATGAAAGGGAGCACAAGTGGGCGCTTTGGGGTGAGTGGGGGAAGCGAATCTGTGAGCTAGCTGCTGGAGCAGGTGGAAAACGGGGTGCTGGCAGCCCGCGGTCTTGGAACCAACCAAGGAGAATGATTTCAGTTTTGGAAGCGTTAAGTACAGCGTTATTTATCCTGGAGTAAACCTGGATAGTAGCCTCAAGTGCTCATGCATCTTGGTTGTTAGACACCCTAACCATACAATAATCAGCAAACGCCAACATCCTAACTGGTGCTTGGCCTTGCACTTGGAGACCAGTAAGGCGGGCATTCAAGTTACATAAAATTGTGTCAAGGCTGAAGTTATACAAGAGTGGGCTCAAAGGTTCCCCTTGGCGGAGGTCCTTTTGAGGGAGAACTACATCAGTGAGGAAGCCGGGCCACGCACAGCCATTATGGCATATCCGTAAGCAACATCACCCAATTAATGAACCGATGGGGGAGGTGGAACTTGTGGAAGCAGGCCTTGAGATAATCCCAGTTGACTCTATTATAAGCCTTCTGCTTGTCTATAAAAACAAGTGCCCCAGTAGCTGTGGATTGGGAGACGTTGCTATAGTGTGGATGTTTCCCATATAGACCGCTTGGGAATGAAACCAAATTTCTTAGAGGAAATGTGATTAGAGCAACTTACCTAGGCGTTTGGCCATAATTTTATAAATAACTTAGTATCAGTGTTATTAAGTGAAATGATGCTCCAGTTGGCCAAGTCAACTTATCCTCTTTCTTAAACAGCGTTATTGTTAAAATTATTGGCCCCCATGAAGGAGGCGCGTTTTCAACAAGCCCTGGTTCATTGAGGCAAGCAACAAAGAGGAGAAATAATTAGATTATCTCTTGTATAACGCATAGGTATCCCATTTGGACCTGGGCATTTCCTGTGAAGTGAACCTCAAATGGCATACCCCTATTTCATCCTGAGAAATTAAATTCATCAATTACATATAATGGACAATGGTGCAGATTTGTGCAATTTTGAGAAAATTGTCAACTTTGGCCAGTTTGACTGGATCAGAGTGATATAATTTGGATTAATAATTTCAAACTTTGATTGCAACTATGGCCAGAGTATCTGTGATGGAGTGATCTGGCCGCCTCACCTGTATGCAGGCCAAGCTCTGTCATGGTGCAAAGATTCTTAAGAAAAAATAAGTGGAGCACATGTCACCCGCTGTTATTTTTTTGCTTTATACTGCACTCAAACGCAATGTTTATGTTGCCTTACCAGTTCATTAAGGTGAGCGGACACTTTGGCCCACTTGTGGCCCCAAGTAAGGCTGTAGCCTGCAGTAGGGACGTTAGACTCCAGGTGGTCCACCTCTGCAAGTGTGCGCATAATGACCACTGAGGTAGCCTGAGAGTGACGTGATGATAGGTGATATTCCTGGAGGATGGTTTTTGCTTTGAAGGTTGACCATGTAGAAAGAGAGTCTGCACAGTTCGGTGTGGTGAGCTCCAGTGCCAAAGTTTTGGTGTCCACCCGTGAGAGAACCTGGGTGACGTTATCTTGGCTGGATGAAGATTGCACCACTTTTGTCATGTGTAGATGACATCATAGTGGTGACCAACCCCAATGATAAGGCTGGGCGCCAGGAGACACAGAAGGTGAAGCTGCAGGCCCTCCCTGACCTCAGGCATACACTAGACCAATGCTGGGTACAGGCTAAATATGCCCAGGTTGGTACAAATGAGGTGCCAAATGCCCAGCCCCTTACGTCAGTCCAGGAATTAAAATGTACAGTTTACCAAATAAATGCTGACGATTCCATTCAACTAGTCAAGGAACGGGGTTATGAAACCTGTTCCATTTACAAAACAATGTGTTTGGGTCAGATCCAACTCTAATCAATTACTCAAGTGAAGTCAGTTTCAGCATATTTGACCAATTGGGATGGAAGTGTCTGACTATTGGTGGGTCGGTGCTTGGGCCCACTTTAGCATACCAGATATTCCCCCACTATAGTTTAATTATGTTTCCCATGACCAACACTCCTTGTTGGTCGACTTCCCAATAAAATTTACCCCGTTTTCCCATTTTATTAAAATGCTATTCTGAACAATTCTGTGCGTGGACCTCTTTGAGGAGGTCTTGCACTACCTAACAACCATATTTTATATACAATTAGGATTTCACTTAGTGCACCGTTGGTTCGTCCAGGTTACCTCCAACCTGGTACGTTTACCATTTCTTAATTAGTGCACCACGTCATTTTTGGTTGGATTTTAACTTTAGTTAAGCGCTCACTATTGCTTGAGTTATTATTGTTCCAGCACCCTCTGCTGGGAAATAGTGACTTTTATTCTAACGGCTGGTTTCCTTACATTAGCTCTGTGCACCGAGCACCACCACGCTGGAAACAGGAGAGTTGCAGACACTCTCCTTACAACTTTGGCGCCTGTGAGGCTGGTTGTGCCAAAGAGAATGAAATTGACACCAACCTGCAGTTGGAGAAATCGATTTTTGTCATTGCAAAGTAAGCAACCTGAGACCAAAAGTCTAATGGGGAAAGAATAAGGTCAATGCGGATATAGAGCTCAGCTGACCGTTGTGCACATGGGGATGAGACATGTTGGGGAGCAGCGGTTCATGCTTTGGTAGGTTATCAAACAGCCCCAAGGTGGCTTTTAGAACGTAAAGTTCTACATGACCCTGCATGGAGGCAGGCACAGAAGGCCAGTGATTTGTGGCTAGTTTAGCACAGCAGTTCATGTCACAACCACAAATGGGTTAGGAGGAAATGGGAGGGAAGAAACGGCTGAGAGGAATTCCCAGCAAGCCCATGCACAGGTTGGGGCATAAAGATTAACAATAGCATACACTTCTTCATCTCATGAGAAGGACACCACGAGCATATGGCCATCGAGGTAAGAATGTTTGGAAATAAATTTTAAATCATGGGTCACATGTATAAGCACCCCACAGTCCAGCGACCAAAAGGAAAGGGAGGGGAGGAGCATGGTTTCCCTTGTTTCCTTGACAATGTGCGGACAGTGGGTTTCATGAATGGCCAGGATTTCCACAGGAAAATTATTTTCTACAAAAGCTCAGTTTTCTAGCCCAGGACGGCAAGGCCTTGAGTCCATCGATGTTCAACGTCCCTATTGTGAAGGCTCCCCCCATTGCACCTTAGGTGCTATGGGAAGGGCCCCCTAGGCCTTCCATTGCCACTTTGTCAGCAGTAGTAGTATTATCTCACATTGGATACACTTTTTTATATGTGGGGGTTGAAGAACCCTTGACACTTTGGATGTAGTTGCAGTTTTGGCGTTCTTTTTTGCTTATTTTGTTCTAGTTTTCACATTGCTGTGCTTCTGCAGTGCATCATTGAAGGTCAAAAAAAATTCAGAAGAGAATGGGTGGTAGAAGCAGGTTCAATTGAGGCTTGGTAACAATACTCAAGTAGATCTGACTCACCCATCAAATCATCGTCTTGGTTGGCCCAATCTAATTGGTGGACAGATTTGTGAGCCACTTCCACAGCAAATGACTTTATGTCATCCTGGGTCTGGGCAGGTGAAATCATGAATGCAACTGTGGTCACTGCCTTGGCTGCTGCCCTGCGGGCCTGCTCGGCCTACTTACGCTGCTGTGGGGACACAAGTTTGACCTAGTGTAACACCCCTGCACGCCCCACAGAAAGGCGGCGTCAGTGTCTATGGCCAGTTCATAATGGGTGTCTGCACTGCTCCTTGCTTCAGGTAGTATTTCGTCTTGTGAGATGGCCTCCTTGGATGGGCAGATGTGGGCCTTGTGGCAAAAAGCGTGACAAAAGGTGCATATAGGGGGCGCGCTATCCATGGTGACATGGAATGGGTGAGATTCCTGCCCATCAACAAACACAAATGTAGTGTGGGGGATTTGAGTCAAATCTTCCACAACAACTGTGGAAGTGGTGATCAAAGCGATTGCTTTGCTCATGCACAGGCCTGGCATGAGCGTAAAGTGTTGCATATCAAAGGATTGAATTTCCACATATGCCTTAAGCCCAGCCATTAGGTGGTGCTCCAGCACTGTGCTCTTAATAGTTGTGGGGAGGTTGTTGAACAATATGAAAATTTGGGTTGATTTGGTCCAATGATTCAGCTTCGCCTCAACCACCTGTTGACCGTCTGAGAGTTCAACCACCACACACATTTGTGCAGCTTCATCCAATGCTTGTTTATTTTTGACATGAGATCTAAACAACCTTGGGGCATGGAGAGCAGTGCAACATATACTGAGTTTGGTAAATGGTTGTGCACTTCTCCACAGAACTTTTCCCAAAGTGCTGTTTGATTATTATCCAGGAATACTTGAACCCCATGCTCCACTGATGACAGGGGCTGGGAATGCAGAGTATTGATGAATTGGTTACATTTTGCTTGACAGGCCAAAATCTCTGGGAAAATATTAACCACTGGTTTCTTATTAATTTTATTAAGGCCGCCAGTGTTTCTGGGTCATTTATGAAACTTGTATGGTGTGGGGCCCACGCCTGTGTCCTTTACTTTGCTCTCCCAACTGCTACCCAACATTGGATGCACACTAATCTCCTCAAAGAGATTATCAAACTTACCTAATCTTGAGTAAAATTTGGTGCAAAAGTGATTGCAAAAAGAGAGAAAAGCCTTTTTTAAAATAAAATTTTTTTGTAATAAAATTTTTTTAATTATATATTTTTTCTTTAATTATTATATAAAATTTTTACAAGTTTATATATTTATTATCTTCCTATAAATGGGTTGTTTCTCTTTCTTATCAGTTTTTATTTTTTATCTACAAAAGATCAATGTTTTCTTCCTTAATCGTCCCATTTCTTATACTTTCTTAGGAATATACGTGGTCTCATTTATAGACATTCCCCAATTTTCACTTTAATATTATAGGTAAAGTTTGACATTTTCTTAAATTTTGTCAAATGGGCTGACCAAATTTGATTTAACTTTTGAGTTTGGCCCAAACCGTGTGTATTACAAAATAATATCTCATCACTCACAGCAACTTTGGGTAGATTGTACCGTTTTTTCAGATCTTTTGCATTTAAGTCCTTACAAAGTTTGAAGTTATTATTAAAAGCTTGGGCTTGAAGTCTGATTAAGATTTCTGCAAGCCATCTGACATACTGAGATCAGCTTAATTCTTGGGGCTTTTGTAGCAAAGAATACAACAAAAGCGGTAAAGCTGAATGTTTCCCATATAGAAGTTGAAAAAGAGGCATCTTTGTGGCCAAATGGTGAGATATTATAGACAAAAATTCCAAACTGAGGAATGTACTCCATTCAGAGGGCTTCTGGGAAGTCAGCTTCCTTAGGATATTTACAAGTGTTCCATTAACTCGTTCCACTGCACCATTTATTTCTGGGTCATATGGAGTTGATAGAAAACCACGACTTCCTTAACGCATTGAGATTCTGGAGAATACCTGCGGTGAAATTTGTTCTATAATTCATTAATATGAATTGAGGACATCCGTGTTAATGAATAACTTACTCAAA
>JAKSZP010003656.1:0-14460 GCA_022478985.1 Massospora cicadina | reverse complement strand
AACTGCGTATTTTACCAAAATTCACAAAACCACAGAGTGCACCACCTCAGGTTTTTTTGTTTTTTACTGATATTTTTGTTTGTATCTGTGCGCTTATTACCTTTGGGTGGTGTAGGTCTGGGTCCGCTATCCTTTACCACATTTGCCCAACGCTTTAATTTATTACTCATACTCATCTCACCTGGTATTGATTATCAAAATGTACTGTTTGAATCAAATCATATTACAAAAAGTGATAGTAATTGGTAAGAAAAAGAGAATTTGAAAAATTCACATTATACTATACTTTTTATTAATTTATATTTATGATAAAATCTTAATTATGTTACAGTGTATTATAGTATTCATTAAAATAGTACAACCATATTTGTGGCGATTATAGACAATTGGATAATTGTTACTACATTTAATGTTTTTTCTCACTTACTGCCATTCAACAATTTGTCAATAATCACTTTAGGCCACATGAGAAACCCAACTGAATCACACTGTGTGACAAACGTGTTAATGCATACAATATAAAATTAAGTGATAACTGTGCTTGTAAGGAAGTTGACTTAAGTGCTAAGGGCTTGGTGAATAACAAATTTTGCATGAATTGATGGCAGTGTGATTCCATTTGATCATGGCGGATTGACATTTTAAAATCTTCATGAAGCTAGATTTTTTCCTCCTGGCCATATGACTCTTAAATCAAATTTTGCCATCAAATTTCCCGTCCCAGTGAAGTTTTGTTTGGCATATTGGTGATACTTTAATCAGCAGAAAACTGGATGCACCCATGGCCAGTCCACATAGGGAAGGTCCCATTGGGTATTGAAAATATTTAATGCGTTTGAAACCGCTGGGTTTGGGCCCACTTTTTCAAGTGGAAGAGAAACCTGATGGTGGGGTTTTGAACCTGAGAGTACCATAAATGACTCAATTTTACTGGACCTCAATTCATTTAGATTATTGACCCTCTCCTTAGGACTTATGATTATTGGAGGAAAGGAAGACTTCACTTCCCTTCTGGATGTGGCCTCTTGCTATCACCACCTCCAAAACAACGCCCCAATTCTCTTCACCAACTCTTGGGTGGTGAGGTAAGGGGGAAAGAGGACAAATTTAAGGAAATAAACCATCACCAACCTTATCCACCACATGGACCTTGCCCTTTGACACAAGAGGGATGGCTCCTTCTTCACCCGCTTCTTTGTGCATAACAAAATTTCTCATGGTTGAGGCGCAGGGGTTACGTCTTCAGAATTAAACAAATTCAACAGTCCTTTTCTCGGTTTTGATGAGTTGTTACTCCCTGTTGAGGCTCAGGGTGTTCTCCTCTGGACTTACAGTATGTAGCTGCTGTTGTGGATGTTCTGGCACTAGCACTCACAGACCAATTTATATTGAAATGCATTAATTGTAACATACAAAACTAGGAAATTAACAGGATGAGTAGTGCATTTAGGTATATCATAGGTATAAGGTTGCTTATCATGTCTTGCATTCTACATTAAAAGATTGCTTAACAATTAGGTCAGTAGAAGATCTGATTAGGAGGTGGTAGTTGGGCCTGAAGAGGCAGCAAGGCAATATCTATCAATACATTAAAAAAGTTATTGTACAGATATTACCAAGGTCTAAATGATTATATTAAAAGTATAAACATGACTAGCTTCAAGATCATTATTTTTTCAAGTCTTATGCTAACTTTGATTTTTCTATTATCTAATTTGTTCATTATAATTGAAACTGTTTATTTGAAAAATAAGGAGTTTACCCCATTTATTGGAATTTACAACTAAATTGAATGATTTAGATTTCGTAAATATGGATTTTAGTTAAATTTTCTGACAAGTGGATGTTATATTTTTTCCGCAATTTTAGGACTTGTAACCATATGAAAATTTCTTGACAACTGCATTTGACCAGTCAATTGGAAGAATTTGGTCAGATTGCCTATTAGAAATAATTCTAAAAAAAAAAATGCTGGATAATCTAATTCATCCAACTTTGAGGTCAAAGTTACAGATTCCAATCAATATGCTATTTTGGGCCTTGAATACTTCATTAGGTGGATTGAGAATTTCCAGGAGAAAATTTCTATCATAAATTGATCATATATATACCAAGTTGATTATTTTTATCCTCTTGGAGAAACTTTTAAGCAATTTTATTTAAAACTTAATTAAAAAAATAGTCTAACTAGCCTACGCCTACCTCCCCCATTCTGTCATGGAAGCGGCTGATAAGAATTAGACTGGGCTCCCAGTCAGGGTGTATGAGCACCCAGTAGAGCCCAGAATGCCAAGGGCACAGCAGTCCATGCAACTAGAAGAAGGGAAGATCTATTGGGGACGTGAGGAAAGTAAATGTTCATTAACATAATGAAGGCCCCAAAGGCAAACCAGATGGTTGCAATGGGTGCAACTGTGAGTCTTGTGGGGGCAGACCCCCAGAGGGCGGGAGAGGAGAGAGAGAGAGAGAGAGAGAGAGAGAGAGAGAGAGAGAGAGGGGAGAGAGAGAGAGAGAGGAAGAGAGAGAGAGAGAGAGAGGGGGGGGGGGGGGGGGGGGGGGGGGGGGGGGGGGGGGGGGGGGGGGGGGGGGGGGGGGGGGGGGGGGGGGGGGGGGCTCCTCCAGGGTTCGCGGTTGCTGGCCTTTGGGTTCGAGTAGGTGAGTCTTTGTGCCAGGGAGGGGCGGCACAGGTCCACCACATGGGCAGGGGTATTATCAGAGGGTAAATGGGCCCACAATGAGCGTTGGGGCTGAGCCCACCTTGGGCTGGGGTACTCTGGATCCCTCAGGTGGGTGGGATTAGCGGCGGATAAGCCAGGTGTGGGGGCTGAACTTGTGGCCATTGGGGCAGGGGTGCCCAGAGGCTGCTTCAATAGGGGAGCAGTCTCAGAAATCCCAGCAGCAAAGTGAATGGACAGGTTCGAGTCATATGGGTATGCAAAAATGGACAGAGAATTGACTCCATCATCAAGAGTAAGGAGGTTTGCAGTGGATATGATCCACCGCTGCGTGGCAGGGTCAAGCAACCAGATGACCCATTTGGCAATCATTGGGATGATTAGCTGGGTGGCAGTATGCTTTGCCAGATTGATCTCTGGAATTTTGTAAAAAATAATGGCGGAGTCTGTGGCAAGGCGTTTGGGGTATTTGTGCTTTATTTTAGTGCAAAGTGCAGGAAGAATAGAGAATGAACCAACAACTACCCCTCGGCAGGGCAGTTTCCTTAAGTATTGGGAGAATTGCATAGTGGGGATGCGGAGGGATTGGGTGATTGGGGATCAGCGATGTGATTTAGTTGCTGACGGGTGGGCGGGGTGAATATGCCCAAAATCTTGGCAAAAATCAAAAAAAAACTTTTGCAGATTTTCCCAATAGTTTTGGGGCCAGACCAGGTCGATGGTATTGATCTAGGCCTTAACCATTTGAGTTGGGCTGTTCACATGGTTTGGATTCCCGGATTTGTCCTGGGGGCTGTGGCCTTGGTGCTTGGTCATCCGCAACCCTGTCTGAACTCTCAATCTGATTGTTTAACGATCCAAACTTCCCAGATCTGTCCCAGGGGTAGGGGCAACTGGTCCAAGACTTGTAACCTGGTTCAAGACCTGAATCAAGTTCTGATCTGATTCTCAGACCTCGCCAGTCCAGACCAGCTCCATTAGCTCGGAATTCGCAGACTGGGCTCTGATACTAGCACTGGCTATTTCCTCAAAATTTTGGTATGTTTTCCCTGGTGAGTGAAGGGTCCTAGGGGCCCGCCCATGGCCCTGGCCTGCATAACCTCCTGGCAGGTCCCCTCTATTAATCTTACCAGGGTTGAGGAGGGGGGAGGGGAGAGATCTGATTATCTTTAGGAGGAAAGGCAGTTACCCAGCGCTCATCAACCACATGCGTCAGGTCGCTCAACTGCAACAGGGGGGTCCGCTTAGGCCTTTGGCCCCCTTTTTGACGAAAGGGATGCTGCTCCTATCCAGTTGTAGGGGCTGGTCCCCAGGACTTACACTACCCTTTCCTTTTTCAACAGGAGGAGGCCCCCACATGGGGCATGGACCAGGGCATAGTTTTTGTGCCTCTCTTGGAGCTTTATGGCGAGGATGGCTGCGATCTTCTGGGGGGATGGGGGGCCTCCGGGTGGGGTTGTGGAATTCCTCTATCAGGTAGTTGCAATTTGCGCAATCATTTGCACTCACCCAGCTGTTCTCATAAGAGTGGTAGCCTTTCCAGGCAACCAGTTATTAAACGGATCTGCGGGACCTCTGGGAAGCCAGGATAGCCTCCACCTCCACTTCCTGGGATTCCCCAATGAGGATTGGCTCTGGTGATGTTGGCCTTTCCCCTTTAAAGGGGGTCAGGAGGGAGATGTGGAAGACGTTATGCTGCTTCCAGTGAGCGACCAGCTTCAAACAATAGGATTTATTGCCTAAGTATTTCTCTACCTCAAAGGGTCCAGAGCGTTTGGCTGCAAGTTTCTGGGTGGGGGCTTATAAGGGAAGATTTTGGATGTCCAGCATAATGAGGGAGCCAACTTTGATCTCATATCCAGGGAGGCGCTTCCAGTTGGCAAACTTTTGTAATCCTCGATGGACTTTGTCAAATGTATACAAACCATGTTGTGTGTCTTGCAGAGTGCACACATGAAGTCTTCGGCTGCAAGGACTGCTGAGGAGAGCTGGTGGCCAATTTGGAAGGATGGGTTGTAACCCAGGGTGGCTTCATAGGGGGAGAGGTTGGTCAAGGAGTGGAGTGAATTATTATATGCAAACTGTGCGAGGGGCAGATCCTTGGCCCAAGTGTCCTGCTAGGCTGTCACATAACAGCGCAGGTACTGCTCCAGTACCTGGTTCACCCGCTCAGTATGCCCATCGGACTGGGGGTGGTAGGCAGTAGATCTGCAGGGCTTGAGTTTGAGGAGGGTTAGAAACTCTTCCTAAAACTGGGCGGTGAACTGGGGTCCCCTGTCGCTCACTATCTCTTTGGGGAGACCAAACATGGCAAAGACATGGTTGAAAAATAAACTTGCGGTCTCCACTGGTTTAATAATGGAGAGGCAGGGGATTAAGAGCGTGAACTTGGTAAATTGATCAACAACTACCATGATAGCATCCAAACCGTTAGAGGGGAGAGCTTTACAATGGAGTCCACCAAGACTGAAGTCCATGGGCCTTCCGCCTGCTTCAGGGGGTGTAGCAACCCCTTCTTCCCAGAACGGTCCAATTTTGTCTGGGCGCAGGTGACACAGTGAGAGATCCAGGAGGGAATGTCCTTTAAGGACCCTGGCCAATTATAAGTTCTCTTTATGAGATCTGCGCACCTTTTGATGCCGGGGTGCCCAACAGTCTGGGGTACATGGTGTTCCTTGATAACACAGTTGCGTAGGGATGGGGGGACCCAAACCCAGTTGTGGAACCAGATGTTTCCCTCCCACAAAGTGTATGTGACTCTCTTCTGACTTGAAGACTCTAGGTCAGTATAGAGCTCTAACCCTTTGGGGCAACAGGTCTGGGCAGCAAGGATGCGGATGAGGAGTGGGGTGTCAGGGGCAAGGTCAGCAAAAGCTACTGTCAGGGGGCCAAGGAGAGGATTTGGGAGGGGGGCACTACAGTAGTAAGCTCTAGCAGGTCCTCTCCACCATTGGGTGATAGAGATGGGTTCCAGCTGAGCATGTCAGGCAGCACATTCAGGGGGCTTTTTTTGAATTCATATTTAAAATGGACCCACATTGGTCCTGGTATGTGCGATTTTGCCGGTGCCCCAACTTCTAGGGTTTGCGGTAGTATAGTAATGCCTTGTGGTCAGTTCAAATGGTGCTTTCATGCTGGGCGCCCTTCAGAAGGTATCAACAGTGGGTGAGTGACCACGCCACTGCCGCTAGCTCCTTGTCATATATTGGCCATGCTTTTTCTGTGGAAGTGAATTTTTGGGAGTAGTAGGCCACTGGGTGCTTGACCCCCTCATGCTCCTGTAGCAGCACAGCGCCCACTACCACCGATGAGGCATCACAGGCTACAATGAAGAGGCGGGAGATGTCAGTATGCCGCAGGACTGGGACAGTGAGGAAAACCTCCTTGATAGACTTAAAGGCCTGCTGGCATTCTGAGGACCACTTGAAGGTGGCGTTCTTCCCAGTGAGGGGGTGAAAGGGTGCCGCCAGTTGGGCGAGGGCTGGGGAGAATTTTTTTAAGAAGGTGGTGGTGCCAAGGAAACTTCAAAGTTTTTTCTGTGTAGTAGGGGTAGGCAAGACTGGATTGGCTCGAGCTTAGAGGGGGAAACAGCATATCCATCCTTCAGGATGAGGTTACCTAAGAAGGTCACTTCATCCCAGAAAAATTTGCACTTTGTAGGTTTTATGTAGAGCCCTGCCTTGTGGAGGGCTGCCATCACTGCTTCTAGATCCTTGGCTTGTTGCTCTGGGGTAGGGGAGTGGATCAGAATATCATCAATATAGGCTACAGCGCATGAGAAGCGTAAGTCCCCAAGCACATCGTTGATGAGGCGTTGGAAGGTGGCCGGAGCGTTCTTCAGTCTGAAGGGCATCACTTTAAATTTTGAAAAACCCTGGCGGGTGCAGATATCTGTGAGCCACTCTTGTCCCCTCGCCACCCTCATCTGGTTAAAGGTGTTCATCAGATTCAACTTTGAGAAGAACTGGGATTTGTTGATGTCTTGAGCAATGGCTTGTTCTAGAGGCAGCGGGTAGGGGTCAGGGATGGTGATGTTGTTGATGTGGCCATAGTTGATGCAAGGGTGCAGGGTGCCATCTGCTTTCCAAGTGAAAACTATGGGGGAGGCGACAGGTGAAGATTTCTTGATAAGCAACTCCTTCTCTAACATCTCATCTAGCCAAGTCCCCAAAGCCTTGTCCTCTTACTCAGTATAGGGGTAGAGGGGGCAGTTGATCTTGACTAGATTGACTGTCAGCTGAAACGTTATGTCATATATAGAGTGTAGGGGGGCTTGGAAGCCAGCGACATGTCAAAGATAGACTTATAGGGGGTTAGGAAGGGTGGGAAATCCGAAGGGAGGTCAATAGGAATGGGATCCAGGGGGAAATAGAGCCGAGGGATGTGTCAAGGTGGAGGGATTTCAACAAGGGAAACTCTCCATTTAACTTGAGGTTTGAGAACAATAAGGAGTTATTTGCAAGGTTAGTGCAATCCTGCTGTAGCCGCCACCAGCACACCCCCAGGATCACGGGGTAGAGCAAGTCCTGCACGGCTGAGAAGTGGTCACTAAACCTAAAGTCATGAACAAAGAAGTGCAATGGGCGTCAGACGCGGTAAGACTTCACGGGTTCTGATGAGGCGCCCAGTACTGATGAGGCTTCTTCCATCGCCAGGTCCAAGGAATGTGCCACACTGAGGTCACTAAAGTTGCATGCCACTCCGGTGTCAAGGAGGGCTTGCACAGTAAGTTCACCCAACTCTGAGGGGAAAGAGATAGGGAACAAGAAGTAGCCTTGATCCTCTTTATTGGGGTGGGCGAGGTAGAGGGCAGCCGAGGAGGGGGCATGACCCATCATCAGAAGAGATTGACCAAGAGGCGCCGGGCTGGTCTGTAACTGGGTAGGGGTTTCTGCTTCATCCTTGTCCCAAATGGGGCGGCGAGGGTCTATGCATATGTCCACTCCACTCTCTTTGAGGGAGGCCTCTGAGTTAACTGGGGTGATGATAGCGCCAGGATAGGCAGGCTCTGAACTCTGGGGAATATAGGAACCACTCTTCTAATCCAGAGTGAGAGCAAGGGGTGCAGCTGGCAGGGGCTCTTCCAAGGGAAGGGTACCCAAGGTGGGTACAGAGGGGGCGCAGAGGGCGGCAAGGCCTGGGAGACGCTTCCCTTGGCTGCGACCACTGGCAGGGGTGGCATGCGGCACCTCAAGAGCTGCAACAACACATGCGTGGGTATGGAAAAGCTGGCCCCAATTGCACGAGCCACAGAGAATGCAATTTCTAAGGACCTGGGGAGGGGGTCCCAAGATGCATGGGCGGCTGCAGTGGGGTCCAAGGCGGTTTGGAAGGCAGAGATGGCGATATCAGGAGGGATGGGAATCATGGGGACTAGGACCATGAAGGCTTCGATCAGGGAGGGTAGGTCCATGGCTATCTGTCCTAGTGTGAAGAGACGGAGGAGGCGCGCCAGTCTAGACTCAGGGGCCTGGACTGCCAAAGTGACCAGTGCCAGTAGGGGGTGGGGTTCCCATACTTAGCAGCAGATTTGAGCACTCCCCTGACCCAGCAGCGGGCGTCCCCGTCTAGGGCATCAAGGAGAGCTACACTCTGCTGAGCATTAGAGGGGAGGGGAGATTTCCCCCATCAGTGGTGAAGCGCAACTGAAGTTCCACCAGACACCCAGGATTTGGTCGGCCACCTCATCAGAAGGGATAGGGGGACTCCCAATCCTATTATGTTGACTGATGGGGTGACCCTTGTCACCAGGGCTTGGCGGGGCAGGGACCAGGTCAACACAAACTGGTGGCACGATCAGATGAATGAGGCAGCCAACCAGCAGGAGAAGGCCATGTAGCAAAGAGAGAGTAAGTTTAGGGTAAGTGCATAGGCCAACGCTTTGCCAGTGCCAGCGAGGAAAACGGAGATGGCCAAGGTTATAGGTTGGTTCATTATATCATGTAAGCGGCTGATAAGAATTAGACTGGGCTCCCAGTCAGGGTGTATGAGCACCCAGTGGAGAGCCCAGAATGCCAAGGGCACAGCAGTCCGTGCAACTAGAAGAAGGGGAGATCTATTGAGGGACCTGAGGAAAGTACATGTTCATTAACGTACTGAAGGCCCCCAAGGCAAACCAGATGGTTGCAATGGGGGCAACCGTGAGTCTTGTGGGGGCAACCCCCAAGGGCGGGAGAGGTGGGGAGGATGACGACTCCTCCAGGGTTTGTGGTTGCTAGCCTTCAGGTTTGAGTAGGTGAGTCTGTGCTCCAGGGAGGGGCGGCACAGGGTCCACCACGCAGGCAGGGGTGCTGTTGGAGGGGAAAACGGGCCCGCGACGAGCATAAGGGCTGAGCCCACCTTGGGCTGGGGTACTCTGGAGCCCACAGGTGGGTGGGATTAGCGGCGGATAAGCCAGGTGTGGGGGCTGAACTCGCGGCCATTGGGGTAGGGGCGCCTAGAGGCTGCTCCAATAGGGGAGTGGTCTCAGAAATCCCAGCGGTGAAGTGAACGGATGGGTTTGCATCAGACGGGTACACAAAAATGGATGGAGAATTGACTCCATCATCAAGAGCGAGGCAGTTTGCAGCGGATATGATCCACCGCCGTGTAATGGGGTCAAGTGACCAGATGACCCATTCAGTGATCGTTGGGATGATTATTTGGGCGGTGGCATGCTTCTCCAGATTGATAGGTGGAATTTTGTAATAAATAATTGGGCAGAGTCCGCAGTAAGGCGTTTGGGGTATTCAGGCTTTATTTTTAGCGCAAAGCATGGGAAGAATAGAGAATGAACTGACAACTGCCCCTCAGCAGGGCAGTTGCCTTAGTATTTGGAGAATCGCATAGTGGGGATGCTGAGGGATTAGGTGATTGGGGATTGGCGATGGGATTTGGTTGGCTGATGGGTGGGGGGTGGAGGGATGCCCAAAATCTTGGCGAAAATCAAAAAAAACTTTTGCAAATTTTCCCAATAATTTTGGGGCTAGACCAGGTCGATGGTATTGATCTAGGCCTTAACCATTTGAGTTGGGCTGTTCACATGGTTTGGATTCCCCGGATTTGTCCTGGGGGGCTGTTGCCTTGGTGCTTGGTCATCTACAACCCAGTCTGAACTCTCAATCTGATTGTTTATGCGATCTGAACTTCCCAGATCTGTCCTGGGGGGTAGGGGCAACTGGCCCAAGTCACTTGTAACCTGGTTCAAGACCTGAATCGAGTTCTGATCTGATTCTCAGACCTGGCCAGTCCAGACCAGCTCCATTATCCTGGAATTTTCAGACCAGGCTCTGATACTAGCACTGGTTATTTCCTCAAAATTTTGGTATGTTTTCCCTGGTGAGTGAGGGGTCCCAGGGGCCCACCCATGGCCCCTGTCCTGCATAATCTCCTAGCAGGTCCCCTCTATTAATCTTACCAGGGTTGAGGAGGGGGGAAGAGGAGAGATCTGATTATCTTTAGGAGGAAGGGCAGTTACCCAGCGCTCATCAACCACATTCGCCAGGGGGTTCGCTTGGGCCTTTGGCCCCCTTTTTGTCAAAAGGGATGCTGCTCCCTATCCAGTTGTAGGGGCTGGTCCCCAGGACTTAAACATTCACTTCCCAATGACCTCAGATCCTCCAACAGTTGCTCCCATATGGGGCAGCGGCAAACCCCCGCCTAGTATTTTCCATCTGGCAGGAAAATGCACTCAGACTAGTTTGTCCTGTACCACCAAAACATCAAGTCACTTTATTCCGCTCAAGGATCTCGCCATCCACCTTGCACATGCCCAGGCAGTGCACTGCAGCCCACTCATTCTCCAATTCTCCCAGATGCATTTTGGCCTTTAATTTAAATATGGGAAATTGTTCCCATATGCCAAAAAGCAATTATCAACCTGGCTCAGGAGGTGATGCTGCCATCTGATTTTATAAAATTCTGCCCCTAGTAGGGGCATTTTGATCTAGGCTTCACTTGTGAAGCTGACGCCACCACTGCGTCCATCATATCCCTGGTTTACCAGGGCGCTCCTATCCCCACAACGTGCACCTGATTTCCCACAGACATCATTATGGTGGCTCAGTTTGCGGTGTTGCCCACTCACCTACCCCTGCGGTGCTCCATCAGAAGTTGATGGAAGGTTTGGCAGCGTACAGCTCCAATCCCATCTTTCAATTTGTGGTCCCCAATGGGCCACTTGCTCACCGGGCCTCAGGAATTTGTCATGAATAGCCCAAAATTTTTAAAACCACTTAATCAATCCCCATGTGCTTTCATCCCTTCTTCCCCTGACCACCCATTCTGGGCTTACGTCAAGGGCGGGAGGACCATCTGTCCATCCTGCTTTGAGTTCACTCAAATCATAAATGCCCCTCTCCTGCTGCTTCTGCTGGACCCACGTTGTCTCTGTCTGACCCCCTTTTGCCACACACCCAATATTTTTCTGGTATGAGGTACAATCCTTCCCCCCTTCCCTAAATCTTTCTGCTGCTACAGTGCTCAAAGCAGTCAATCATCCCCTCTCAGTTTAGTTTAACCTGCGCCTCACCCAATCAGGAATCATATTAGACAACAGTCCATTTCCATGTTATTCTTCAATTGACAACCACAGCCCATCAATTAAGTAGCCCCAATTTCAGTATGACTTGAACCCATGGACATCATTGGATGAAACCAATGAGAAGGGTAATGGAATTTAAGATTTAAAAACCTGGATCAAAGAATATATCCAGGTACAGCACCCTTTCAGTTGTCTCTGTGTTTCTATGCCCCCCAGCCAAACCCCTTGTGTTCCATACAGACCACCAGCTCACTATTGCAGCAGCTGAACACCCATATTTGTGACATCTGCTAGATGGCTGATGCATCAGTAGAAATGCTTGCCAAGGCTCTCCCTACTCCCATTATTGCTCTAACCATTGCCAAGCAGGGCAAACGTGACATACTGAAACTCCACAAACAAGCAAATGCTGCCATCTAGAAAGTTTTTATCACTTCGCAGGCCAAGCCAAAAGTCACCCTCACCACCATAGCTTTATTAACCCAGCTTGCTTCCATCCGCCTTCATGCGGAGAGCTTTTTTCCAAATACCTAGGTGCAATTTTTGATGCAGCTAATTTTGACACCCAACTGATAAGCCAACTCACCTCCCATATCGCTGATCACCTCACATCATTGCTCTCCGCCTTGACCCATATTCTTGCCTACAATATGGACTCTGATGCCAAGGATGAGCCCCCCAATCCCCCTTCTCCTTCCGTCATGGTGGGTTGAGTGACTTGTCACTGTCCCACTTGGTTGTTTGTGTCTCGTTTGTTTGTGTTTCGCCTGCTCATTTTTGGGTGGTCATATCATTCTGTTTGAGTAGGTCTGTTTCTTTCTTTTTTAGCTCTTCAAGCTTCGTTAATATCCTTCCCCTGGTCAGCGTGCCTCAAATTAAACTAAAAATTAAAATTAAAATATACCAAGTAGAAACTTTAGAGCTTTTAATATAGATTACCAATGGGAAATTAATGAGTACAACTACAAGCATAAAGGGTGATTTTAGGATACTTTTGTGCTAAGAGATAACTGGCCCTTGAATGTAGGTTCTCTATCAACCACAACAACAGGCACAGACTGCTCAGATTTGCCTCATAAAAGTAAGCGTGGGAGATCGTGAAGGAGTTTTTTGTAATTATGGGGTTGGGGTTTCCAACAGCTGGGGTAAACAGTATCTGAGAGTTTCTTTATCCTGAGGCCAAAGAACAGACCCTTGGGTGTTGTTCATTTATATCACAAATCCCGCAGATTTTGATACATATTTTAGCAAAATAAATAACAAAATCAGACCTTTTGGAATATAGTTTGAATTATGAAAAATTAAAACAATGACCCAACACCCTACCTAAGGTAGAATGCTGGCTTTTAAGCTATTCTTGGGAATATAGGCTGCTAAGCTGAACCATAATAGAGAGGAATGATTTCCAATTTTTAAATAGTTAATTAATGGTTTTGATCCTAATGTTTTTCCTAGATAATATTTCCGGATATTCCAAGCTATCCTTGGGATGTTTTCCCAACTTTAAAATTTCCAAATTCTTTTTTGATTTGGAATGGGGCTTTGGATTTGATCCCTGTTTATGGCCCTTTCTTTTTAGCCTTTTTCTTGATTTTTTTGTGGATAAGTTTAACTCTCAGATTAGCTTTTAGTTGAGTCACTGTTGGGGACAGGGAATGGAGACCAGGAGGAGGGCTTCTAAAATTTTCCAAATTTTGCACAAATTTTCTTTATTTTGTTTAAATAGCTTGCGTATTCTGAAACTTGGGTGAGTTTGGGTTGAGGGTAGATGGATAAAAGGCTTGTGGCAGGCATGGGGGAGCAGCAGCCACCCATTTCTCATTCAGGGTATGCCCTAGGTCAGAAATCTGGTTGATGAGCTGGGCCTTGGGGTTGTGTTCCTTTTTTGAACTAAAGTGGTTCATGACTATTTCCAGCTTAATAGCTGGTGCTAAGGGCCTTATATTAACTTTTACTAAGAAACACATGGTCTACTTCCTCTCAAAAACCTTGACTAAGGCGTAGTTCTTGTGCATGGTGAAAAAGAATAATGGCCGCCAGGGCTTTTCAGGGAAAGGGAAGTTAAGGATGTTTTGGGTTGGCCTTGTGAAATTCACCAACCAACTCTTGAATGTTTCTGCAATCCCTGGATGGAACCCAACTATCTTCATAAGATGGGAACCCTTTCCATGAAACCGAGTACTGCAAACTGCGTTTGACTCTCCTAGGGTTTAAAATTCTCTCCACTTCAATTTCTTGAGCATCCTTTGCTATGATGGGATCTACCTCTATAGCCTTCTGTCCTTCAAATGATGATAAATAGGAAGCGTGAAAAAAAATGTGGATTCTCCAGTGGGAGGAAAAATCCACATGGATGGATCCTTTATTTTGTTACCTAAGAGATAGGGAAGAGCCCTGCTCACTTACAAGTCATTTATTACTTGGCACTTTTTTATGCAAATTCTTGGTGCCAACCATGACCAAATCGCCTACTTTAAATTATGGAGCCACACGACGCTTTTTTTCAGCTAACAATTTGGCATCATTAGTGGATTTGGTCAACTGTTGTTGGACTTGGAGGTGCACCTTCTGGATGTGCTTAAAAAGAAGTCTGCAACTAGGTTATTACTACAAATTTTTTGGCTCAAGGGTGAAGGTGGTATTGTAACCTAAGTTGGCATACATAGATGATACCATGTGGACGCGTGTAAAAAATTTTTGTAGGAGAACTGGGACAAAGGTAGATCTTTTGTCCATGTATTCTGGGAGCTAGTAGCATAGCACCAAAGATATTTCTCTAATGACTGATTTGTTCGTTTAATTTAGCTATCTGATTGAGGGTGGTAGGCTGATAATCTTTGTGCTTGATCTTCAACATATCATGCAAGGCCTCCCAAAGTCTTGAGGTGAACTGAGGCCCCTATCACTGTTGACCTCCTGAGGTAAACAAAACAAAGAAAAAACATGTGATACAAATAGATGTGCCATCTCTTCCGCTGAGATAGTTGTCAAGCAGGGAATGAAAAATGGAATAATTTGTGAAGCGATTTACCACCACCATGACTGCATCAAACCCTGGGATACTGGCAAACCCACAATAAAGTCCATCAAAATTGAGGTCCATGGCTTTTCCTCCTGTAGGAAGGGGTGGATTATCCCATTTCTCCATGTATAGTCAAATTCAGATTTGGCACATGTTAAACAGCCTTCAATCCACATGAGGACATCCTTTGGATGATCATTCCAATCATACATATGCTTTAGCAGGTTAATGCATTTTTTCAC
>JAKSZP010003655.1:0-14504 GCA_022478985.1 Massospora cicadina | reverse complement strand
CAGTGTAAACAGACCCTTCCTAATAGTTGAACTTCTGGCAGCAACTCTGTTCGAGATGAGGTGTGTAGTGATAATAAGGCTGGGGGTTACTAAATGGAAGCTGAACTGGAAGAGATAACTTCTCCAAATAAGAAGGTCCAGCAGTGGAGAGGATATGGTTCCACTCTATTTTGGGTGGAGGGAAGGTAGCAGATAACCGGTGCAAGATTTAAATGAGTTTATGCAAAGGTATACCAACTCTAAATATGGAGCCATGGTATTGAAAAGCTCACAGTATGGTTTCACATTGGAGGTCAATGCTATGCATACATATGATTTGGTTAAAGTTCCTTCCCCAATTAACACATGGGCTTCCACCATAAAGCAATCAGCAAATGTGGTGAGGGTCTCATTATGCTGAAACCCAATGGTTAAGAACTCGGCCTTCCACTGTGTCATTTTCATAATTCCTCTGAATAACCACAACACAGTATCTTTCACTTTTTGATAAGTAGTGGAACTGGTGGGAAGATAGCAAGTAACTTGGTCAGCGCTTTTGGCATCCAAGGTGGATATTAATAATTTGGATTTACACTGATCTGAATCTACTTCTACTGCAAACTAAAATCACTTAAAAAATCCATGGATGTTCCCATTGCTATCAAATGAAGGAAGCTTTATCAATACAAACCTCCTGTAGAAACTCCTTCTTCCACTGGAGCACAGCGTCCAAGGCAAGCTTGAGTTCTGTATATTCAATGGTTGTGGCATCTCAAAAAGACTCTTTGCCAGAGCAAGCCTTATAGGACATGGCCAGCGACTGAGGAATGTTGTTGGTATTGTGATTGATCAATGGGCCCCCTGTAGTGAGCACCACTGTTATAATATCAGCAGAATCGTTAAGATATGCCATATGGGTTTTTGCACAGGGTTCAGCCCACTGAGCAACAGGACCAACGATATGATGATCATTCTCCTTAAAAACAACAGAATAAACTATTTAATGAACACAGAGCACTTGCTTCCACCACACTCTTTATTTTAATATAATAATATAGCAAACCTCGCTGTTCTGCTTTCTCTAAACTATTAACAACCTACCCTCTTGATCAACTCGTCTCATCTATATTGTAGCAACTTTAGTTGCTACCTCTTTCAAGGCTTAGTAATCAGATTCTCCATATCTCATTGGCTCCATCGATTCTCCACTGTTAAATTCATGATTGCCTGATTTGACGCGATTTCCCAACAACCCAATATTGCCTCAACTAGAGGCGCTTGAATATTCATTACTCATATTAAACTTGATGGACTCTATTCATTCCGCCATTACAACTTAGGGCTTATTTTCTAGTCTTCTCAGAATTGCAACAGATGGTATGAGGGAACGAAACCCTATTTTGAGACATCACAAGTATTTTGAGCAGAAATACTGGCCGAGTGTTGGTCCAAGATCTAGGACTTCCATTCAACTATGGATAATAGTCATCATACTATTATCAATTGATTATATTAACTAAAATACAACATGGATGAATTACACAATACTAAACCTGTGCAAATAATAAGTTTATAGGTTTATTAGCCGAAAATAATCATCACCTATAAATTTTTACAATGTTAAATTTTAGTGCCCTTGTCAAACCATGCCCCCTGCTCAACCAGAGCTATTAGGAGAAGAACTTTCTGGATGAAGAGGCTATCTTATAAACAATGCATTAGCCTACATGCTTAGTACCTACCTCGTTATCTTATTTGCCTTATTTTTTGGAGATACCAGCTCCTGAACCTGTGTTAATCCCAAGCTGATAACCCAGGGCATCAGGTTAGTGCTTCTCCAGTGACTTTTGGATCAGTATCTTTCTATCCAGGGTTCCAACAGTTTATTATAGTTATTATACCTAAGTTTGACAAGAATGGAAATGTGAAGTATTTAAAAAATATTTAAAATGACCATACATGGAGAAGATGAATTTTTAAAGCCAATACCATTATCAACTGTTTATATGAACATAGTCAAGATCTTATTATGCCCTACTTACCTGAAGAATATTGGATTTTTGATGATGTGGTAAGTGAAGTTCTGTGAGAACTTAGACCCCCTAAACGCATGGCATTTGAAAGGCTGAATCTATGACCTTTAGTTTACTAAAACGTGACCTTTACTAAATTTGCCCAACTGGTTTACCATGAGGCTCAGGTGCTGCTGGGTGCTAAAGCCATGGTAGACTTTGATGTCAATATCACACTTCAGAATGCCACTAACAAACATTTTGACCTGAGCCACTAATTGCTTCTGGAACCTGTAAAATATCTAGAAACACCTTAAAGATTGAATACCTGACAAGGTGTGAAATTACATTTAGACCACCCAATGTGGAAGTGCATACCAGATGAGCCACAAGTTAATGAAAGTATAGAGGGTTCATGTAAAGCTTTACTTTCCATCAAGGAATTTACGAAAATCACCACAACCTAGCTGAGATAACTTGTTGGATCTGTAAATCTAAGGGCATTAAGCAGCCTCCTGCCCTAAGCGCCGCCCTGAAGTAAACTTCTTGACCTTCCAAGAGGATGAAAGTCATCAAATGACCCCCTTCTACTGAAGGGGGTCATTTACATTCAGTCATCATCTAAACTTGTTTGGAGTCACGAGGGAGATGTGATCAATCACCATATCCCAGACACTGATAAAAGAAATTATGCAGTGTCAGTCAAAACCAGAAGTAAGCGTGATGATATAGAATTAGAGTTATAGGAAGTCATGTCCAAACCCCATGACACAAATTGCTGAGCAAATACATTTATAATCTTGAAGAGTTTAAATCCTTACTTCCTCTAAAGGAGTTAAAAAGTGCTCAATTGAGACCTTGAACATCCTCTTCCCTGATGTGGGAAAACAAAATCAAGATTATGATTAAGCAAGTCAATAATCATTCCATTCTTACAATAAATGTAATTTACACAACTTTTCTGATTGTAATTATATTGATATTCACATAAACAAAGTCTGGGTTCAAGCCATTGTTGACAGAGGCGCCCCTGTGAATGTAATTTCCAGTTTATTTGCTAATGATTGAGAATAAACCCTGAGGTGCCCACCATCTACAATATTGAACAGATGGCCTATGAGTATTACAAGTAACGGCATATAGCGCGTTACAAATGTTGTTTGTCTCTATGAAAGTTAATGCTCCAGCTATAGTGCTATTCAATGACAACTACTAATCTCTCGTTAGTACTATCTTACTTAATTTTATGGTTTTGTTATTAACTATGAGGAGAACACTTTACTATCCTAGGTCAAACTTTGCCTCTTCATTATTTAAGGATAATGGAAATTCCCTAACTTGTAGTAATAACTTCATCCAATGGCTTACAACAATGGTCAAGTTACCATCCACTACTATCAAATGGGCACATAAATTCTTTTCTCCTGCTACCATTTCTGAGAATAAAGGCATCCCCTTCAAAGCCCAAAGGACTGTTAAATATATCCTGGGAAACAAAGCGAGGTGTCAACCAGATTAGGCCTAGAGTTACCTGAAAGGTTGTTGGGAGAAGTTACTCCCCTTAACAATGATTTAGGCTGGATCTTTCACTTCTTTGGAGAAAATATCGTCAATTCATTAGGAGATCTATGTATTACTTTAGAACCCAACTGCCTATAAATTTTGTCAAGAAAGGGCAAAATATTGCGTGCATAAACCTATCCCTCTAGAAAAGATTTGGGAAGTTCATGAGTTTAGAAATCTGAAAGATTTTGGCTTACATGAACTGGACCAACTGATTCATACATAAATTTCTTTTAAAGAACTTGTGGGCTATTTGAAGATTAGAAGAATCAAGCGATGGCATTCATACAAAAATATGCTTAGGTATTTGTGGAAGACAATTATGACCTGAAGCTGCGCTGTGGGAACTTAACACCATATAGTTACTGGAAAATGCAAAACCCATTTGATCACAGCTGATAAAGAGAATAAAATCTAATGGCAAAGAGGTTCAGAAGTAACAAGAGATTTATATGTCAATGGATGGTTGTACCTTTGCGCAGCCCAAGGGCCAGTCCGGTACTCATAGAAAAAAGATGGTAACAATAGAGTCATTATTGATTACTGCTTTTAAATACAACTAGAAAGAACTTTTACCATTTACTATGAATAGATGATGCCTTGGACCAACTGAAGGAGCCAATTATTTTACAGCTCTAGATCTCATTAGTGGGTATTGGAAGATTGACCGGCCCCTGAAAACCAAGAAAAGTGCACAATTATTACCTTTCAAGATTTATTATAACTGACCCAAATATCTCGAGGACCATGCAATGTGCCAGCCACCTCTCAGAGGGTGATGGACAATAATTTGTGAGATTTTATAATGAGTTGCATTTTGGTTTACCTCTATGATATAAAAATGTTTTTTAAAAGCCTTCACCCAACTTTTATTTCACCTGGTAGAGGTTTTTGGAGGTTATCCCAAGCTCAATTAAAAGCAAGCTTAGAAAATGCCAGTTCTTCAAGTCTTATATGGATTATCTAGGTCATATCTTTGACACTTGGAGAATATGGCCACAGCCTAAAAACCTTGAAGCCATCAACTGCATGAGAACCTGAGAGTAATACTGACAACAAATTATTTCTTAAGATAATTGGATATTAATGCCAATTTATACCAGGTTTTGCACAACATTACAAACCTTTATCACATCTATTCAAGAAGGAATTACCTTCCAATGGTCTCAAGGATGAAATGACTCCTTCAAATGGCTACAGAAAGCTTCGACTGTTCCCTATCATGAGATATCCTAACTTTGACAAGCCTTTACTGATACAATATGATGCATCTCTCACAGCTTATAGAGCTACTCTCTCAGAATGGAAATGTTGAAGAAGAACATCTAATATCTTTCTTCAGTTGTGTTTTTAAAACATGAGCACAATTACATGTGACTAAGTAAGAAAAGTTTAGCCATTACTTATATATGTAAACAAAATTATCTATATACATGGGACAAAAGTTAAGGTTATCACTGACCATGCCTCCTTACAGTGGCTATATAATCTTGAGGAACAAAAAGGTTGGTTAGCACGATGGCCTTGAAACTACAGGCTAAAGTTATGAGAGTGCATCGTTCTGGACAAACTTTTTCAGTTGTATATATGACCAATTATCTGGGTTGTGTCATTCTAACTATCTAAATTCATATTTTATCTAATAACTAGATAGCTTATATGACTTGGTCATAATTATTAGTTTAACCCATGGCCCATGCTCATACAAGTAGTGACCTTATGTATCATTTACTATCAGTATAATCCTTAAATCCTTCCAGAAAATCTCTCATTAATTTAGTTTATGGCCATCAATAGTGTGGTCTTAATTGTCATATCACCTCCTATTTTATTTTAGCATGAAATTCTACATTGCCACAAGACAGCCTAAAATTTTTATAATGAGATTTTATATTTATTTTTGTCGCCCACCAGTAATTTGACTATATTTAAATTATTTCATATTTTATGGATTTGCTTTAATCCATAGTTATGTGCTTTTAAACCCAATTTGGATATTACAACCTTTTTAGCACTATTGGTGCCCAACCCAAAAGGGGGAGCCACCACACATCTTAATTTGCAAATGGGCAAATAAAGTGATTATTAGAAAAAATTTCTAATATGGCACCTCAGCTAATAGCCTAGGAAGCCATATCAGAAGGTGAACAAACTTTTGGGAAACTTTTGTCTTGAGCCCACTTTAGCTGGCAGACCATGGCGGACAGCTTTAGGGTGGGATCATCAGCGACATGTGTCATAAGGAGGTATAATTGTGGGTTTTCTTCAGTAATGAGGCCAGCAGTGTCCATCGCCTCACCATATTGAGCAAGTTGATGCTCAGCAAAAGTGATGAGAGCAGGCACACAAGTAAATGACTTGATATTCCAGCAGGTTTCAAGATAATTAGGTTCAAAAAGAGAGGTTTTTGCTGCATTGATGCAGGCGCGGCTCACACCAAAAGCCAGTTCCTCAATCTCATATTTCGCCTCTTCCTCAAAATCATAATGAAAATTGGGGATATGAATACCCTCAACCAGAAGTTCCACTGCTCATGGAGTTGCTGGCAGAGTAGGGTGTTAGCAGGAGCTGCAGCAGTTTTGACTTCCATTTTATTTATTATTTTTATAGATGGGATAACCGTTTTTGGGACAAAAATGGTAGGGCGTGATTTGGGAGGATTAACAAAAAACTCCTTCAATGAAAAATATGTTTTAACGTTATATGACTGGTAATTTCCATTAATCCAATTGAGACACTCAAAAGGATTTGACTCATTTAATGCTGGCCCAGCCACTGGAGTTGGCAAATTGGCTGCACCTGATTGGCCACAAACTGTTGACCATGGCAGCTCAGCTGAAACTGTTTCAGCCATCATCTCAGGTTGCCATAACTCAATCAAATCTTTAAAAAGATAATTTTGATTGGCTGCAGCTTTGGAAGCCACGCAGAATCTGGTGAGGTTGGGGATGGGAAAATTGAGCCCCACTCAAAAAATTTGGTCGTGGCAGCAGCCAAGTCAACGCTGGAGGGGGAGCAGTGGAAGCGGTGGAGGTGGAAGCTGTAGGGCACTTGCACTTTGAGTGATCAAGCTCAAAGCACAAGGGCAAATGGCACAGCCATTCATGACGCGCACCCATAATGGGTGATCAGGGGTGTATCTGATCACTGTGCGAGGGGGATTTTGAGATGGGTGTTATGATGGAATGGGAAGATTGTAGAAAAGGCATGCAGCCCTGCCAAATGATCTGCTCCATTTGTAAACACAAACTGCAGCATGAAGTATGCACCATAAACAGCCAAACCCTCCGTGATCTCATGGTGGAGGCGTTCAGGGGAAAGATGGGAGGGCAAATTGACAAACTGGACCACCAAAATAGCCTCATCTGGGAGCTGCGTGCAAACAGTGGGGATAATGATATTTTTAAACATAATTGGCAGCTTAGATGCTGCCACTGCATTGGCCTCAGATCAAAATCCAAGATCAAAATAGCCCTTGAACAGGCGAAGGCAATATATCCGGTGGGTTTGAAAACTGTTATGGCCATCTCAATGATGGCTGCACTTGCATATGGGAAAAGATTCCAATATTTGACCCAGAGGCCAAAACGCAGGTTGCTATAAGAGAGCACCAAAGGGCTCCAGAGCACCGCCTGTGTGCATGTGATATGGTGGGCTATTTCCTGAGGTGGGACGTAACGCCCAGTGGCATTGGGAGGGCTAGCAGAGCCAGCTCAGATGCGCTAAGGTGGCTGAAGGCGGCTCACCACCACCCCAAGCCAGGGCAGCAGGCGTCAATGGCATCGACATTCTGATTAAATTGCTTAATTTGAGCAGCTGGTTTTTTGTATTTTTTTTATAAAAAAAACTTTAAATTCAGCTTTGATTTAGTCAATCGAAGCAAAAGAAAGCCTGATATTACAACCTTAGTCTTCCAGAATTGGGTGCTGCTTATTAACCATGGAAAGCACCAATGAGAACTCTGGTAGAGTAGGTTATCTGAGAGTGATTTCCAGTTGAAAGGGGATCTTTTTTCTGAAGAATCTAGGTGATCCAATCAAGAAAGAATACCATTAACAAGCTGTGAGCCAATGGCAGTAATCAATACTACAGTGTGCTCCATTATCTTTTTTCATTTCACTGAGGCAAGCCAACCAGGGGAATGACTTTAACAAAACAGAAACTCCAAAACTAAATCAACCAAAACATGAACTGACCGCCCTAAATGAGCAGTGGGAAACGCAAAAGAAACTAGAAAACAACCTACTAGGTGGCACAGCGGCGATCTGCTTATACCACCATGGAGGAGGGGGAGGGGAGATCAGGCGGATTATCATTATCTTCCTCAGGATTATCATTGAAAAAGTGGATCAATGTTGATAGCAAGGGGTTGGGGCATCTGCAGGATGAGGGTCAAGGTGAGGTAGATAGCAGTTGAGTTTGACAATTTAGCCTGGATGAGAGCCTCTATGAGTTTGGCAACATGGTGTTCAGCTTGGATGTGGGTGTCAGGAAGTTGTATTAATTTCGCAGTGTTTGCTCTGGTGATATATGTGGATGGGGAAAAATCTGCCATATAAATGACACGTTTGATAGCAGTGGTGGCAGTTTCATAGAGGCGTTGTATTTCCTCTTTTGCAGTAGGAGGAAAATTGGAGGGGAACAAGGGGGGTGCAGCCCTTTACTAAATTCAGTGACGGATTTTGCTATGGCTTTGTGAAAATGGCAATTTTTGGGCGAAGCCACCACAGCCTCAGCAAGCTGGTGGTCGCTTTTGTATGGGATATAATTAGGTTTGGGGACATATTGTTTGGTCAGGAGTGGGGCATCAAAGTTTAAACTCATAAAAGGTAGTAAATTGATTAGTTTAACCAAAGGTGGGACAATTTCACCTGATTTGGTCACTTCATCTAATAAGTCTCAGGGATTTTGGTTGACTTGGATTGATTTGGTGATAGGTGGCTGTGGTTAGGTAAGTTTTGGGGAGGGAATTTTTTTGGACTAAATAAGCTCCAAACCTGCTCCCTTTTGGTTGGCTTGGGTGGAAATTGGCCAGCTTTGATTTGGGTTGCTATATTTTGCTGCTAGTTCATTGAGCGCACAACCTGGGTGGTGTAGGGCAGCAAAATCCCCACTTGAATGCTGTTGGTGTGGCCTCCTGGGTGGGGTTGGCTGTATTCACAGAGTTTGAAATATATTGACATGCCTTTTTGGTATGGTCCAATTCATGGCAGAGGGGGCAAACTGTGCAGCCATTGTCGATGTGAGCCCAAAAGAAATGGTCAGGTGTGGTGGGATGTAGGCACGCGGTGGGATGTGATGGGCCATGTTCAGCTGGTGGGGGCAATGGTGGCCATTTCCCAAGGTGCCACGAGACGCTCATCACCACTTGGGACAATGAATTGAAGGATGGGGTCTTTGCTGTAATTGGCCATTCCTGACATCAACTCCTCATAAAGTTTTTGAGAGAGAAGTTGTGAGGGGAGGTTCATAAAGGTCACCACGAATTGGTATCACCTGGGAGACATGTTTGAGTGGTGGTAATAGGGGTGTTTTTGTATATTAGGGGTGTAGCTGCTGCAGCGGCCGCATCCTCTTCAGTGGGGAAGCCTATATCAAAATAGCCCTTGTAAGGGTGGAAGTCTATAAATTCTGCCAGTGTGAAGGTGGCAGTTGCCACCTCAATTATTGCTTTGTCACCATATGGTAAGAGACGTTTGTGCCTGACATGGAGGCAAAAGTGGATAGTGGATTGAGGTAGGGCTAAGGGCTGTGGGTGGGTTGGGTGGACTTTCATGAGTTGGAGTGCTAAGTCCCTTGGAGGGACATAGTGGCTAAATGTATATGGTGGACTGGATGAGCCAGTCCACGTGCGTTTGCCTTCTAGGCGGTAAACGCTAGTGGGTGGAGCACCGCTGCCTCATACTGGAGCAGCAGGTGGTGGATCTGAAGACATAAATTGGGAAATTGATGCGGTGAGGTGGTGGTGGGAAGTTGACTTGTTTATTCAAAAGTGCTCAAAAGTAATGTCAAGCGGAAAGAAAAGTTTTTTCCATCAGCATTCTATCTCCAATGATAGTTAAGTGGGCACTCCAACCTATAAATCCAGAAACTTGTCACATAATAGCAAAAGTCATAAGGAGCTATGTTTTCAAATTATTTCTTTAATATGCTGTACCAGAAGGTCATTCTAATCCGCTAGATTTGCCCTTATGACCCATTACTGGGTATGCACCTTCTTTCCAACAAAGGACTTTCTAACACAGCACTCACTGAGCCATACTTCAAATGCCATACTCAAACCGCTGATCCACCACTATTTGGTTCAATATGGGTAACAAGAGGCTTTACACCCCACCTATTTTGTTAAACTTTTCATGACAAAGAACGTTTTTGTCACTCAAACAAAAAAATAGAATTGTTGAATCATATAAAACATCCATCTTTAGGGATTCTACCCTAATTTATATAACCAAACCTATCAGATACTCTGACACCTTTGCTTACTCTGTGAAGCAGTTCAATCTACATCCAACAACTGCAGAATGATCACTAATCTTACCTTGTATGTGACTCAAACTAATTCAATTCATTATTTCATTCGTCATAAATGTGAAGAAGCACCTCCAAGTGAGCCTAGTGACTATCAACATTATGAGAAAATATCAAAAACTTAGGGATCAATATAAAAGTCCAGCAACTGCTAACTTAGTAGGGATGGTCATCCTCCATGCCTCTTCCACCCTTGGAGTTGTCCCCAGTAAGACACGTGTTTGCCCCATTTTACATCCAGTTAGTTTGCTATGGGCCTTTAGTACATTATTAAATTTTCTACTAACCTCACAGGAATCCTAGAGCGTCCTTCCTACTAACTTTTAAGCTTCTATGACATAGGCATTCTGGGTTTTTATTGAGTAATACACCTAGACTGGAAGCCCAGTCTTACTCTAACTATAAAAATCCACAACATGGACAATCCAAGATAACAGTTAGACTTGTTGTTATTCTTATAATAAACAGGCTCCGGTACTGTTATGCTTCCAAGGCGTTAACTCGCTCCTGAACAAGCAAGTAATCAGAGGGACATTTTAGATCTTGATGAGCATTTACATGGGTCTGAGTCCTATCCCTGGAAGTTCTATCATATGATTTCTCCTACAGAATGATTCCAATGTCTGATGCTAATTATGCATGAAAGCTATGGGTTAAAGTTTAGGGACTTGATAATTTCTTCTAGATTAAGGAAAAGTTATGGGATACTACGTGGAGCACAATGGTGCAAAGTCAAAAATGAGTTGACATCTGTTTATGATAGGGTTGCAGTTCTCATCTCCAATTGACTCAGATCTGGTATATCCTCAATGGTATAATGGACCAGTTGATAATCCTCGATATATATAACTTATTTAAGATGAAAGTTGCAGAGATTGGGCAGTAGAGCTTCCCACCAGTTGAACTCTATGAGTGAAAGGGACCATATAGTACACTCATCTAAACATATTTGTAGAGAGGTAGCCAAACAAAGGGTGTGGTCATACTTCAAGAAAAGAACACTCTCTGATTAATGTACTTGTTAAAATACTACTCTGGGACTATCAAGCCAAAGGAAAAAGGATTTAAACATTATACCACCACTTTTTGAAGGACCTATTAGGAAAATACTTCTCTGGAAGATATGACAATTATAATTAGGGAGACATGGCCCAAAGATACCAGGTCATTAAAGGTAAGTAAACGCTGCATATAAGATGGCTTTTATAGTTGCCCAATATCTATAGGGACAAAAATAGATTGAGGATAATTTAAATGGTATAGGAATAAATAAAGTTTGAGAAATTTTTAAGAACTTTGGTAGAAATAATCAAAAGAATTGTGTAGTGTGGGATCCTCAGCATTAGCAAGACATTAAATTTGAGCTATAAAGATGGCCAGACAAGGATTAACCCAATGCAGAAACCCAGTCCAATGCCAAAGACATTTTATAGTAATAAAATCTCCAAAAAAACAATATATCAGGTTATACAACCTTTTTATCTCCTAGTGTGTATATCTTTCATAGTAGGAAAAAATAGAAAAACAAATTTTGGATTACAGGGGGGAGGTTGATGAGGGTCTAAGGATTGTATTTGAGTCTAAAATTATTCAATTAATTCCAAGATTGGTCTGCAAAAATTTTGACATTTTTCAAAGATAAGGTTTTTGGAATTTATATTATAGTGGATATTTTTGTCTTTCATGCTTCTAACTTACCTTCTCCTACATAAATTTTCTCTAATTTTTTGTTCAGAGAGCTAAGCTGCTACACATTCTTATCTATAACAATGTGGTAATTTTTAATAGAGTTTTGAGGGAGATTTTAGAAGTTTTCATGGTCATTTTTTACTTTTTTATAGTTCTCTATCCCATATAAAATAATTATCTGTGATACACAAGGCTGGGTGAGCACTAGCAGCTTCTCTTTTTAACCACATCAAATTCTTTATTGTGTCATCTAGTTCTTTTTATTTTCTATTGGTGTTGTGTTCTTGCAGGATGGGAACAATGGCATAAACTCACAAGTGGGTATCTTTAGAACAAGATGTCACTAACTTATATTAACCAAACTATCTAAGACAAGGAGCTACTTGCTGCTGTAGAAGTCATTCATTACTGATATTACCTTTTGTAAAAACCCTAGTGGTTTTTGAGGTACAAGCTTGTTTGACTGAAAGATAATATAAATCTACTAGTTTATGCCAACATCTAGCAAATCAAGTTTAACAATAAGTGCTCAACTAGTCTAAAGGTTATTTAAAAACAGATAAGGTAAGATATGTCTAAACTCTCTAATGAATTAAATACAATAAAGTTTTAAAATTTTAGATCTTTTGATTAGTTAAACCATGTATTTTTAAACTAAATGGAATTATATATTTCATGAGAACAACCCAACTGTTATCATCACAATTGAATTGTCAACAATTGTCTTAAAGTTTAAAGGTAAATATATATTTTAGGATTATTTACAAAGAGAGGGTTATATTGTTTTTTGCCTTAGCTACCCTTAAATAGATATCAGTCACACTTACAAAATTAAACAATTACCCTTGAAATAGCGTAAATCTATTACGTAATAGCTAACTGCTTTTTGAAACAGTCTGCTTTGATGCTTCACAGTTCCACCCAGGAATCTTCATGAACAATTAAAGGTTATTGCTATTTCGCCCTTGTATGCAATTACTTAATAAATGCATAGCCATTTATTAACTTGAAGAAAACTCTTTTCCAGCAAATGTATTTAACTAAATCTTATTCAGTATCTGCATTAGGATTTAATCTCAAACAATTTAGATTAAGTAGAAAAGCATTTAAATCTATAAATTTTCAGTTATCTAGTAATTTGATATTAGACTTATTATAAGAAGCTTAATAAGATAACCAAATTATTACTTAACAAGTGTAACCCTTTTTTTATATATATTTCAAGACTAGATAATGTGGTGATATAAATTTCTAGCAGATGTCCCATCTCAACTAGATTCTACAGAAAGATCACAAAATCCACTAAATATTTATGCTATCAGCGTTACTTGGAGGGCCTCTTGTAAATATGCCGTCTTGTTTAAATTTATGAATTGCTCAGCTCATATGAGGTGTCATGCAAACAGCAAGTTATTTTTAGACCAGCTTGCCAGTTTAAGTGCTGAAGCACCCAAATGGCAAACCCAAATGCCAGTGGCACTGCTGCTGGTATGAGAATTATGGAACTAGGAAGGAGTTCTGCCATTGATTGCCCATGATCCATAATCGTGTATAGACACCTAGCAAAATACCAGGTGAACACGGCCATAAACTCCAAGGATTGTTGGAATACAGGCGGAAATGGTGGTTTAGTTTTAAGCATAAAAACTAGAATTGGGTAAAGGGTTTTTATTGTAAATATAGATAAAGAAAATTGACCAACAATTTTCTCAGCGCAATGCAACTGATTAAGTAGTTTTTGCTTGGTAGTGATTCAAAGCAGGAATTGGGTCCCTTAAATTCTACCTAACCTGGAGAATATTTGGGGGAGGGGGCAGATAATTTTAATTGGAACTGACATCAAAGAATTTGGCAGCAGGCTGAGTCACTATCAGGCTACCCGCAAACACCTGGACCAATGCTCAACTGCCTTTACATCAGTTGGTGTGATGGCATCTGGCCCAACGGGCAACGGGAATTCCCCAGGGCAACCCCACATATGGGCGGTCCCAATTGGTTGGAAACAGGTTTGGGATGGCCAACCCACCCATGCCTGGTCGCTGGGGCAAACGTTCAGCCAAATGTGTTGTGTTGGATGCAACTTCCGATTCTTTAACTAGGAATTTCAAATTATTGGTGACAATCCCTGATGATTTTGAAGGGAATTTGGCAGTGGCAATCTTATCACTTTATGGCTCAATGTCATCTGCAATTTAGCCAACAATTTTCTTATTGTCTCTTTCCAAATATTGGTTTTCCAACTGTCAGGCTTTTTTCCCGTTGGTTTCAGACCTTTTGTCTTTGATTTGGTAATCTTGGCGCAGATTTCCTCAATTCAGTGGACAAGTTCAGCAGAGATGAGCGCGGGTACCAGGGGGAGGAATCTTTAGATGGAGTGCTGCTACCCAGCGCTCATCTACCACATGGGCGAGGTTGCCCTGGGTGACGAGGGGTACATCCGCCCTCTTTGGACCCTTCTTGTTCAGGAATGAGAAAAATCGCCCAATATACACAAAGGGGACATTACCCTGAACTTACAACACCCTTTCCTTTTGCTAAAGGAGGGGCACCTTCACCAGGAAACTGTGTAAGGGCTAAATTTTTGTGTGCCTTAGGCAACTTGATATCCATCAAGGGCGCAACTTTTTTGGGGGGATGGGGAGCATCAGGATGGGACTCATGAAACGCCTCAACCAGTTCCATGCAATTTGCACAATTGTGGGCCTTGACCCAACTGTTCTCATAGGCCAG
>JAKSZP010003654.1:0-14541 GCA_022478985.1 Massospora cicadina | reverse complement strand
TTTTTAGATAGCAATCAATAAGTGTACATAGATTGACAAATAAAAGCAACCAAATATAATAAAATGAATTACTGTAGATGCTGATCAGTAAATTCAGCATATGTTGACCAATAAAATCATCTAAATTTAATAACATGAAGTAATGTAGATGGTGATCCATAAATTTAAATTACTTTGACAAAAAATCAACTAAATTTAATAAAATGAATTATTAGTACATTTGTTTATAAGATAATATATATAAAAAAACTTTTCTTTCTCGTTACAAACACTTTTGCAACCTATTTAATTCAAGACTCAATCTAGTTTAATAATCTCATAGAGGAGATTAGTCTGCGCCCATGTCTGGGAACAGTTGGGCAAGCAAGGCAAGAGGAGCAGGCGGAAGGCCCGCGGCCTCTAACGTTCAAAAACGCCCCGGAGAATCTGGCAGAATAGAAAAAAATCTCAAAAAACTGGCGGTCACAATTTTCCTGGAGATACTCACGTGGCAAGCACGATGCAACCAGTACATCAACACGCCACACTCCCAGCCACTTTTGTCAGTGGAATTTCGGAGTCTGTGTGTATCTGGACATCCAAAAAACGGCCTTATGGGAAAAATTTTGAGATGTACACAAAATTTTCCTGACCGCGAAGTACATTGCACCTCACTCCATGTTGCACAGTTAGCTGGACCTGGGTTTTGAAAGCAAAATAGCAGCAGACAAGGCTGCAGCAGTGCGCATAGTGGTCAACCTCCCCAAAGGGCAACAGGTTGTCGAAACTAAATGCACCAGATGGACAAAATAAAACCAAATTTTCCTCACGTTTGACTTTTTGCCTACTATGGTAAAACGTGACATTTTGGAGCAACACCTGAAGAATGGTCTCTCCATATATGGCAAAATACAATCTTTTGAAATGCAACGTTTCACGCTGGTGCCACGCCTGTGCACTGGCAAAGCCATCGCAGTTCTGACCCCAACTGAGGAGATCACGAAGGACCTAACCCAGATCCCACACTCCACCTTTATTGACATCGCAGGGCATACCACCCACCCATTCTGGGTAACCGTGGACAGCGCGCCCCCCATTTGCACCCACTGTGATGCGTTTGGCCATAAGGCGCATGCATGCCCCATCAAGGAGTGCGTCACATTCCAAGAGCACCCCTTGGCAGCCATGGCCAGCGGAGAGGCGCACTATGAACCAACTGCAAGCACCAAGGAGGCTTTCCCGTGGGAAGCACAAGGCTGCTACCTATTGGTACAGCCCATCTCCCCACAGGAGCGGAAGAAGGCCAAGCAGGACCATAGGGCCATGGCCAAGGAAGCGGCCAAGGCCACCACCACCATCCCACACTCACAACGCCAGGAGGACATGGAGACCTTCGCGGTGGAAGTGACTCAGGAATCCATCACCCAATCAGATTGGGAGGCCCATGCTGAGTGGGCCACTCAATCTGAGGATCCAATGGGAGATTCAATCTCACCCAATTGCTGCACCCAAGCTCCAGTCAAAACTGACTTGAGACCTATCCCAATTGAAATTTTTTTTTTGCCCTGCTCGATGGTGCACCAAACTTAGCTGCACCGCAAAAAATTCGTCCGATGTTGGGAAAACAAAAAGTGAAGGCCAAAGCCAACGTGACTCTTTCTGCAAAAATTAACAAAAACCCCGATAGCATTGCTGCTAACACCTGTGCTGCTGTGAAAGCCCGTGGGGACCTTGAAGAGGCTGGTAGGCCCAGGGGCCCACCCCCTCACACCTAAGGTGTGATGGGGGAAACCTTCACTCTAGGGATGCTGAATATCGCTGGACTCAAGGCCTCCCCATCCCAGGCTAGGAAACTGAGTTTTTTACAACACAATTTACCCGTGGATATCCTGGCCATCCAGGAGTCCCACTGTCAATGAGGTTCCGAGGAAGCTTGGAAAATAATGCTCCTCCCAGCCCTACCTTTTGGTTGAAGCACTGTGGGGTGCTAATTCAGAAAAATAATTTTTTCAAATTCATATCCTCAGAAACATTCCTAAATGGCTGAGTGCTCATCATCACCTTCTCATGGGCTGACGTTGCACACACAATTGTCAACATCTACGCCCCAAACGGTGCACATGAGCATCAGGAATTTTTCTCGTCAGTCAAATCCCTCCCGCTACCCCCTGATTCTTTCCTAGTTGGCGACATGAACTGTTGGCTAACCTCACCAATGGACCGGTGGCCACCCTCACCCCATGCCCCACAGGGTCACATAGAACTATGCGTTCTAAAAGCCACCCTTGAGCTAATAGATGCACTGCCATGACATGCCCCACTGCTCAAAAACATGACGCGTCCCCACGTCCAAAATGGCCAATTAAGGTCCATGACCCGCATCAACCTTATTCTAACGCTGGCGAAATTCCAACCCCACATCTCCCACTTCAAAACAACAAAAATGGAATTCTCTGACCACTGACTGGTCTCGATAACATACCACTTACCCATCACAGTTGCAAAGGCCCCACATTGGTGCAAAATCCGCCCCCCTGAGCTCGCGTCGCCAGGATTTTCCATGAGGGTGGAAGAGGCAACTTTGGCAAAATTGTTTGTTGCACCATTTTGCGCGGACCCCAATTCCACATGGGCAACTTTCAAAGAGGACACCATCCGCCACTATTGCCATCTCTCCTCTAGACACTCATGAGCCACATCAGCGGTTATCTCGCGCGCTCTGGCAGAATTGGCCCACTTGGAGTCCAACATTCCAGCCACAGGATACAGCCCTGCATGGGGCCAGAAGTGGGCAGAGGCAGCCGCCCACCTCAACGCACTTGAAAGGCAACACAAACATCGGGTTTGTGTCCAATACAGGGCCACATGCATCACTAAAGGCGACAAGTGCACCGCATACTTCTTCAAAAAATTTTTTGCACCACGCCAGAGCGTGGCCTGCACACAGGTGCGAAGATCGGATAATTCCATTGTGGACATACTGGCTGAAGTGGCAATTGAAATGCAAAAATATTACTCCGAGTTATACTGAGCTGAACCAATTCAGCCGGCTGAAATGGTGGAATTTCTCGACTGAGCTCATATCTGCACCATTTTCTGATACCCAGAAATAATAATTTAATTACTCCAAACGAATTATGGACAGCCATTCATGGTGCGCCAAACCAAAAATGCCCAGGCCCAGATGGCATTCCATATGAGTTCTACAAAAAATATTTCAAATATATATCCCCATTGCTGCTAGCCTCACTTAACCAAAGCCTGTTGGAAACGCGTCTCCTACCAGGAGGACATGAGGCCTTTACTGTCACACTCTTCAAGAAAGGGGATAAGCTTGACTTAGCCAACTGGCGCCCCATTTCTCTAACAAACACAGACACCAAAATTTTAACAAAAATAATGGCTAACCGTTTAGGGACTGTAGCATCTGCCACCATCTCCCCAGAACAATTCGGTTTCATCCCCAGAAGGTCGGTTTGGGATAACGTGCACTCTGTGGCTAATGTGTGTCAGTCCACAGCCTCTGGGGCACTTGTATTCTTGGACCAACAAAAGGCCTATGATAGAGTAAACTGGGAATACCTTAGGACTTGCCTCCATCAATTCCGCCTACCCCCCGCTTCATAAACTGGGTGATGCTGCTCACAGAATCTGCGACAATGGCAGTGCATGGCCCAGGCTTCCTAACGGAAGTAGTCCGCCCTCAAAGGGGCCTGCGACAAGGGGACCCCCTCAGCCCACTCTTATAAAACTTCAGCCTTGACCCGCTACTGCGAAATGTGAATGCCCAACTCACTGGGGTCCATGTGCCAGGCCAAACCCCAGTCAAGATGATGGCATTTGCAGATGATTGCGTGGTGGGGGTGTCTAATAACAAAGATGCATGCGCGCTTGAAGCCCTCATCCAGGAATATTCCCGGGTAAGCAACGCGGCACTGAACGCCTCCAAAACTGAAATCATCCTCCTTGGTCGGTTTCAGAACTGCTGGGCCCCAGCAATTAGTTCCCAACCTGGCCCATCTGCTCGCCCACGTCCACGCCTTACTAACTCAACACACACCGCTCCACTGGTGCTCCCCTTCGTGCCACGTCCTACCATAGGACCGGTGCGCCATCTGGGCGTGTGGATGGAGGCCGGCGGATATGCGTCAGCAGTAATGGAGTGCCATATACTGGACAACGTGATGAAGCGAATCGCCTCTCTCAGAGCCCACCCTAATACCCTCGCTGGCAGGGTTGTTCTTGCCAACTCTATGCTCCTATCCAAAGTTTGGTTCGGAGCCCACGCCATCCCCTTCTCACCAAGCTTCTTCAAATACCTGTATGCTTTGCTGCAAGGATGGCTTTGGTCAGGCCGCCCTCCACCAGTACGGCTAGAGGTCATTTTTGGCCCTCATCATCAAGGTGGCATGGGCCTGCTTGACTTCAAAGCCCATGCTGCCAAGATCCTGAGCACTTGGATCGTGGCCGTCACCGCTCCTACACTCCCATCCCAACACTGGTCCCACGCAGCCCACTCCCTCTTCTCCTAAGCCTTGGGCCTCAACAATCCATCAAACCCCCACTCCCTGATGAAATACCTCGCATCACACACATCGGCCACAGGTCCTCACGGGACTAAAACCCAATACAAAAAAATCCTATTCTCCATGAGAAGCGCAGAGTGGAGAATTCATATTAGCAGACATACAACCTGAAGAGGCCGCCCCTCTCCTCAATTCACACAAGAGGTACAGGGGCTACCCATTCATGATGGCGTGATACCCACACGGCCCCATGTCCTATCCAGGGTGGACTACCTGGACATGATGGACATCCCTTATTCCACTGAGACCCAAAAGACTATCTGGAAATACGCACACCATCCTCTGTTGCAGCCTCAAGTCCGCTCCCATGTGTGGCACTGCCTGAGGTGGGTGTATCGTACAGCTGAGCACTCTAATGCTTTACACTCATCCTGTGTCGTGTGTGGCCAGTATGGAACGCTGTTCCACCGCCTGGAGAAGTGCCCCACCTCTAAAGTAATATGGCGCGAAGTCCAACGTCTGCTGGGCCAGGATCAAACGCATCCCTTCAGTCTGTCAAGAGATATGTTTGCTTCATCAATGGCCTCCCCCCTTCCACCCTCCCTCCGTGCTCTGGTGGTTGCAATCGCCATGTGGACTATCCACACGATTGTCTTGGATGCCATTGCTGGCTCCATCCCCACCCTCCCAGAAGCTGTCCACAGATTCCGGTCTCATTTGGTGGACCACTTTCAAGCATGGATGTTTGGATATCTCCCACCGCGTTGCTGACAGCTGGTCTCCTCCTGGTTCCCATCTTGTTCATCAAATCAGACCCCTTCCTCCACACGTGCTCAATAGTGGCTACAGCCCCTTCACACGTTCCCTCTCCCTCCCCATAAGTGGCGTTCCCGCTGGCAACAAGAGATAGCATCGCTTCTCTGGGGTGCCTCCTGGTACTAAGTTTATCTTTCCTGAGTCATATTCGGAAGTGTCCATCCCATGGTCGGCCTTCCCCACAATAAATTTAAATTTAAATATAAAGATACTATATTTAATAGTTTTACAATAAGTTTTAATTTTATAGAGAAATAGTTAGGGGCAAAAACAATATAGAGATAATAATATTTAATAAAAGTAGGAAAAAGAGCCACTTTTAAAGTACTTAAATTTATTGTGGGGAAGGCCGACCATGGGATATACACTTCTGAATATGACTCAGGAAAGATAAACTTAGTACCAGGGGAGGCACCCCAGAGAAGCGATGCTATCTCTTGTTGTCAGCGGGAACGCCAATTATGGGAAGGGGGAGGGAACGTGTGTAGGGGACGTAGCCACTATTGAGCACGTGTGGAGGAAGGGGTCTGATTTATAGAACCAGACTGGGAACCAGGAGGAGACCAGCTGTCAGCGACGCGGTGGGAGATATCCAAACATCCACGCTTGAAAGTGATCCACCAAATGAGACCGGAATCTGTGGACAGCTTCAAGAAGGGTGGGGATGGATCCAGCGATGGCATCCAAGACAATCGTGTGGATAGTCCACATGGCGATTGCAACCACCAGAGCACGGAGGGAGGGTGGGAGGGGGAGGCCATTGATGAAGCAAACATATCTCTTGACAGACTGAAGGGATGTGTTTGATCCTGGCCTAGCAGAAGTTGGACTTCGCGCCATATTACTTTAGAGGTGGGGCACTTCTCCAGGCGGTGAAACAGCGTTCCATACTGGCCACACACGACACAGGATGAGTGTAAAGCATTAGAGCGCTCAGCTGTATGATACACCCGCCTCAGGCAGCGCCACACATGGGAGCGGACTTGAGGCTGCAACAGAGGATGGTGTGCGTATTTCCAGATAGTCTTTTGGGTCTCAGTGGAATAAGGGATGTCCATCATGTCCAGGTAGTCCACCCTGGATAGGACTTGGGGTCGAATGGAGATCACGCCATCATGGATGGGTAGCCCCTGTACCTCTTGTGTGAACTGAGGAGAGGGGTGGCCTCTTCGGGTTGTATGTCCACTAATATGAATTTTCCACTCTGCGCTTCGCATGGAGAGTAGGATTCGTTTGTATTGGGTTTTGGTCCCGTGAGGACCTGTGGCTGATGTGTGTGATGCGAGGTATTTCATCAGGGAGTGGGGGTTTGATGGATTGTTGAGGCCCAAGGCTCAGGAGAAGTTGGAGTGGGCCGCGCGGGACCAGTGTTGGGATGGGAGTGTAGGAGAAGTGACGGCCGCAATCCAGGTGCTCAGGATCTTGGCGGCATGGGCTTTGAAGTCAAGTAGGCCCATGCCACCATGATGATGAGGGCCAAACATGACCTCTAGCCGTCATGGTGGAGGGCGGCCTGACCAAAGCCAACCTTGTAGCAAAGCATACAAGGATTTGAAGAAGCTTGGGGAATAGGGGATGGCATGGGCTCCGACCCAGACTTTAAATAGGAGCAGAGAGTTGGCAAGAACAACCCTGCCAGTGAGGTTAGTAGGGTGGGCTCTGAGATAGGCGATTCGCTTCGTCACGTTGTCCAGTATATGGCATTCCATTACTGCTGACGCGTATCCACCTGCCTCAAACCACACGCCCAGATGGCGTACCGGTCCTATGGTAGGTCGTGGCACAAAGGGGAGCACCTGTGGAGCGGTGTGTTTTGAGTTAGTAAGGCGTGGACGTGGGCGAGCCGATGGGCCAGGTTGGGAACTACTTGCTGGGCCCAGCAGTTCTGAAACTGACCAAGGAGGATGATTTCAGTTTTGGAGGCGTTCAGTGCCGCGTTGCTTACCCGGGAATATTCCTGGATGAGGGCTTCAAGCGCGCGTGCATCTTTGTTATTAGACACCCCCACCATGCAATTATCTGCAAATGCCATCATCTTGACTGGGGTTTGGCCTGGCACATGGACCCCAGTGAGTTGGGCATTCACATTTCGCAGTAGTGGGTCAAGGCTGAAGTTGTATATGAGTGGGCTCAGGGGGTCCCCTTGTCGCAGGCCCCTTTGAGGATGGACTACTTCCGTTAGGAAACCTGGGCCGCGCACTGCCATTGTTGCAGATTCCGTGAGCAGCATCACCCAGTTAATGAAGCGGGGAGGTAGGCGGAATTGTTGGAGGCAGGCCCTAAGGTATTCCCAGTTTACTCTATCATAGGCCTTTTGTTGGTCCAAGAATACAAGTGCCCCAGAGGCTGTGGACTGACACACATTAGCCACAGAGTGCACGTTATCCCAAATCGACCTTCTGGGGATGAAACTGAATTGTTCTGGAGAGATGATGGCAGATGCTACAGTCCCTAAACGGTTAGCCATGATTTTTGTTAAAATTTTGGTGTCTGTGTTTGTTAGAGAAATGGGGCGCCAGTTGGCTAAGTCTAGCCTATCCCCTTTCTTTAAGAATGTGACCATAAAGGCCTCATGTCCTCCTGGTAGGAGGCGCATTTCCAACAGGCTTTGGTTGAGTGAGGCTAGCAGCAATGGGGATATATATTTAAAATATTTATTGTAGAACTCCTATGGAATGCCATCTGGGCCTGGGCATTTTCAGTTTGGTGCACCGCGAATGGTAGTCCATAATTAGTTCAGAGTAATTAGTTTCATTATTTCTGGGTATCGGAAAATGGCGCAGATATGAGCTCTGTTGAGAAATTCTGCCATTTCGGCTGGCTGAATTTGGTTCAGTTCGGTATAACTTGGAGTAATATATTTGCATTTCAATTGCCACTTCGGCCAGTGTGTCCACAATAGAATTATCCAATCTTCGCACCTATGTGCAGGCCACGCTCTGGCGTGGTGCAAAATTTTTTTTGAAGAAGTATGCGGTGCACTTGTCACCTTTAGTGATGCGTGTGGCCCTGTATTGGACACAAACCCAATGTTTGTGTTGCCTTTCAAGTGCGTTGAGGTGGGCGGCTGCCTCCGCCCACTTCTGGCCCCATGCAGGGCTATATCCTGAGGCTGGAATGTTGGACTCCAAGTGGGCCAATTCCACCAGCATGCGCAATATAACTGCCGATGTGGCTTGTGAGCATCTGGATGAGAGATGGCGATAGTGGCAGATGGTGTCTTCTTTGAAAGTTGCCCATGTGGAAATGGGTTCCGCACAAAATGGTGCAACAAACGATTTTTCCAAAGTTGCCTCTTCCACCCACGTGGAAAATCCTGGTGATGCGAGCTCTGGGGGGCGGATTTTGCACCAATGTGGGGCCTTTGCAACTGTGACGGGTAAGTGGTATGTTATCAGACCAGTCGGTGGTCAGAGAATTCTATTTTCATTGTTTTGAAGTGGGAGATGTGGGGTTGGAATTTCGCCAGTGCTAGAATAAGGTCGATGTGGGTCATGGACCTTAATTGGCCATTGTGAACGTGGGGACGCATCATGTTTTTGAGCAGTGGGGCATGTTGTGGCAGTGCATCTATTAACCCAAGGGTGGCTTTTAGAACGTGTAGTTCTACGTGGCCCTGTGGGGCATGGGGTGAGGGCAGCCACCAGTCCGTTGGTGAGGTTAGCCAACAGTTCATGTCACCAATTAGGAAAGAATTGGGGGGTAGCGGGAGGGATTTGACTGATGAGAAAAATTCCTGACGCTCTTGTGCACCGTTTGGGGCTTAAATGTTGATGATTGTGTGTGCAACATCGGCCCATGAGAAGGTGACAACGAGCACTCAGTCATTTAGGAATATTTCTGAAGATGTAAATTTGAAAAAATTGTTTTTCTGAATTAGCACCCCACAGTGCTTTGACCAAAATGATAGGGATGGTAGGAGCATTGTTTTCCAAGCTTCCTCAGAACCTCGTGGACAGTGGGTTTCCTGGATGGCCAGGATATCCACAGGTAAATTGTTTTGTAAAAAACTCAGTTTCCTAGCCTGGGACGGGGAGGCCTTGAGTCTGGCAATATTCAGCATCCCTAGAGTGAAGGTTTCCCCCATTGCACCTTAGGTGCAAGGGGGTGGGCCCCCGGGCCCACCAGCCTCTTCCAGGTCCCCACGGGCTTTCACAGCAGCATGGGTATTAGCAGCAACGCTATTGGGGTTTTTGTTAATTTTTGTGAAAAGAGTCGCGTTGGCTTTGGCCTTCGCTTTTTGTTTTTCCCGACGTCGGACGAATTTGTTGTGGTGCGGATAAGTTCAGTGCACCGTCGAGTGGGGCAAAAATTTTTTTTGTTTGGGATAGGTCCCAAGTCGGTTTTGACTGGGGCTTGGGTGCAGCGATTGGGTGAGATCAAATCTCCCATTGGATCCTCAGATTGAGTGGCCCGTTTGGTATGGGCCTCCCAATCTGATTGGATAATGGATTCTCAAGTCACTTCTGCCGCGAAGGTCTCCAAGTCTCCTGGCGTTGTGAGTGTGGGATAGTGGTGGTGACCTTGGCCGCTTCCTTAGCCGCGGTCCTATGGGCCTGCTTGGCCTTCTTCCACTCCTGCAGGGAGATGGGCTTTACCAATAGGTAGCAGCCTTGTGCTCCCCACAGGAAAGCCTTCTTGGTGCTTGCGGTTGGTTCGTAGTGCGCCTCTCCACTGGCCATGGCTGCTGAGGGGTGCTCTTGGAATGTGACGCCCTCTTTGATGGGGCACGCATGCACCTTATGGCCAAATGCATCACAGTGGGTGCAAATGGGGGGCGCGCTATCCACGGTTACCCGGAATGGGTGGGTGGTGTGACCTGCGATGTCAATAAAGGTGGAGTGTGGGATCTTGGTTAGGTCCTTTGCAATCTCCTCAGTTGGGGTCAGAACTGCGATGGCTTTGCCGGTGCACAGGTGTGGCATCAGCATGAAATGTTGCATTTTGAAAGATTGTATTTCACCATATATGGCGAGACCATCTTTCAGGTGTTGCTCCAAAATGTCACATTTTACCGTAGTAGGCAAAAAGTCAAACGTGAGGAAAATTTGGTTTGATTTTGTCTATCTGGTGCGTTTAGTTTTGATGACCTGTTGCCCTTCGGGGAGGTCAACTACTATGTGCACCACTGCAGCCTCGTCTGCTGCTATTTTGCTTTCGAAACCTAGGTCCAGCCAACTGCACAACATGGAGTGAGGTGCAACGTACACTGCAGTCGGGAAAATTTTGTGTACATCTTCATAAAATTTTTTCCGTAGGGCCATTTTTTGGATGTCCAGATACACATGGACTCCAAATTCCACTGATGAAAGTGGCTGGGAATGTGGCGTGTTGATGTACTGGTTGCATTGTGCTTGCCACATGAGTATCTCCGGGGAAATTGTGACCACCAGTTTTTTTAGATTTTTTTCTATTCCACCGGATTCTCCGGGGCGTTTTCGAACGTTAGAGGCCGCGGGCCTTCCACCTGCTCCTCTTGCCTTGCTTGCCCAACTGCTCCCAGACATGGGCGCAGACTAATCCCCTCTATGAGATTATCAAACTAGATTTAGGCTTGAATTGAATGGGTTGCAAAAGTGTTTGCAATGAGAAAGAAAAGTCGCCACTTTTAAAAATGCACTAAATTTTTTGAGGGGAAAAGAGCTGGGGGTAAAGAATTTTTTTGGAAAAAAAGAACCTCTTTAAAAAAAAGCTCTAAAAAGTATGATTTAATTTTGAAATCAAGCCTACTCAATAAAACCCTTTTTGAAGTTGGCGCCATATTTTAACTGACTTATATAGGCATTTATAATATATACTCGTTACTCTTTATTCTAAGTTGCTTATAGTTTACAATTGGACCCAATCCAGACATAAGATATAATTTGTATTTATGAGCAAAATTCTATAGTTCAAATTAAAATATGGCGCTGACTTCAAAAAGGGTTTTATTGAGTAGTCTTAATTTCACAATTATTTCATACTTTTTTAGAGCTTTTTTTAAAGGAGGTTCTTTTTTTCCCCAATTTTTTTTCTAAGCCTTGCTTTCATCAACTTGTTATTTTTAGTGGAATTGATTATTGATAACTAGCAGCCAGATTTCCATGCTTTGCTACAGTGTTTATGATTTATCAGATATTTTGAATCAATTGTCTTAGATTTTTAACTGACTTTGAAAATGAAGGAGTTTTTCAATTTGACCTGTATATATTTTTTGTTTTTTTATGTTTGTTTGAGTATAGCTCTGAAACTACAGGACCAATTTGGATGCCTAAATTTCTCAAAAAGAGGATGCTCCAACTTAGATCCCATTTTACTTTTGCAAGTATTTTTTAAAATTTTTGTAAGTATTTTTTTTGTAAACTTGATACTTTATTAAAATAAATTTAAGGGAAAGTAGGAGGGGAGGGCAGAATACAGGCAATTCAGCTGAGTAAAAAATATTCAAGGTGGGTCAACCTTGGAACAAATATACCACACCTAGAAAATTTTCTAGCCAGTACAGGCTTTGAACTCAAAACCTGCACTAGGGTGGAAGCAGTTTTACCTGCCCAGCTAACCACCCTTTTTGTAAGTTTTTTGTAAAGCTCCATACTTTATTTCAAAAAAATCAAAAGGAAACTAAGAGGGGAGGGTGGAATACAGGCTATTTGGCCAATGATAAAAAGGACCAGAAGTTTGGGCCGCTAGAGATCTAGCACCTACAACCATTGCTGATTGGTAATTGCCATCACTACCCATGGTTCTAGCATCCGGTGGGCTTATAAGCCATTTGATTCTTAGTCAATTTGTTGCCTCATCGAATATGACAAGCAATCTGGCAGGGAAAGCCACACATGGGCTTTGTAACACTTGGGGATTACGTGCAAGAATTTTGGAAATCTGGCAGAGCTGATCAGAGATAATATGAATGGACTTCATCACCAAACTCTTGTGATGGGGGCGCTCATTGCTCAATCTTTTAGCAATGCAAGCAGAATGAATCACCCTTACACAATAATGGTAGATGTTGCTCATAGTTGGATCAGGGCTATTCTCAGAGTTTTTGTAAAAAATAGATCCTGTGATGGATGTATTTCTGTTGGCGATTGTTTACCCAATAAGATGTGTCAAATCGTTTACCAGTATTTTTTGAACAAAGCACATTCATAATATTGGTGAGCAATATCTGCTTCCAGTTCAGCACATACAGGACACTATTTGTGCGGGCAATCCAGCCCACTGTGTTTGCCCATTTTGATATGTGGTTTAGGATCTTCCAGGTTGCCAATCTCTGCTTGGCTGTTACCAAATGGGAGTTCAGCCCCAAAATCAACTTCTTCATTAGGTAGTTGGTATCATGGCCTTTAGCAGCCCAGTCATTTAGGATTCTGGGCTGAGTGGGCGGGTTGCGTTTGGGTTTTGAGAGTAGATCCTCATAATTGATTAGTATTGATTTTTACCTTATTTTGATCAATTTGGTGGCGTATTTATTGGATATTTGGTTGCGCTCCTCCCATCTCATTGCAGAAATCATTGCAGAATTATGGGCCTTGACATCCCTGTGGATTTGGTTGGCATCCCAATACAACTGCTCAAATGACTATCCACCCTGATGCACCGCCCAACTGCATAGTTGCCAATAGTATGGAGTATCCTTTTGGGAGGGTATTTTCAGGTGGTCTGCCATCCATTCGCATATTGACTGAGGAGAGACCAGCTCTTGGAGACCTTGATCTCTTGCCCAGTTCACGCCCCATGCTAAGGTCAGGCAGCGCACGTGTGTTTGCATTAGCTTAAGGAACAACTTTGCCCAGATCCACTATGCATGGGATCTGAAGTCCATGAGGCCCATGCTTCCTTTGCTCTTCCATTTTGACAGGGTTTCCAGTGCTATCAGCGTTGCCTTCACTTGAACCACAGGAAAGTATAGAGCATTGACATGATTTTCTTCTCCAGGTTCAGGCTCATTGGCAGCACATGAGCGACATACCACAACTTGGAGAGAATGAAGATATTGATTGCCTGCACTTTCTCTTCAAGGCATAGTCTGGCATTCTTCCAGCATGCCATATGGGTTGATAAGCTTGACAATACCTCTTGTTCAGTATCCAGTACCGCGGGTCCCCTATCATTGAAGAGTATCCCAAAATCAGATTGTCTAGGAGTTCATGATTGGTGTTGTGTTAGTCAGCAGGCTGAAGTTTGGGATGCCAATCCTCATTACTGAGGCTTTTGCTAAGTTGACTTTTGCGTTTGAAGCTAGCTGGTATAGGTATAGAAGTTCTTCAGCGCCCTGGAGGTTGATTGGAGAGCTTATGCCTACTACTGTGTTGTCAGTGAATGCCAGTATTTTTAGTGGTGTTTGGTTTGGGTGGTATAGGCCCCAGAGTTTCATGTCTGCTGCCACCAACAAAATATTGGCTGCAAGATTAAACAGTATTGGTGACATAGGGTCTCCTTGTCAGAGCCCCTGCCTGACTGGAATATTGTTGGTTATGCCATCTGCAACGATCACCTTAGATACCAGTCCCAGGTACAAGGTTGTTATTCATGCTTGGAAAGTGTCAGGGATACTAAATGCCTTTAACACCTCATGTAGGAATGACCATGCCACTCAGTCATATGCCTTGTCCATATCAAGGAACACAAGATACCCCTGTTCAGTTTTCACACATCCTGGAGTACGTTTTGAACTTCCACAATGATGTCCCAAATACTCTGGCCCTTGATGAATCTTTTCTGGGCCTTATGGAGCATGCACAGTGCTGTCGCCATCAGCTGATTTGATAGTATGCACGTTAGCAGCCTATAATTGGCGTTTGATAGTGCAATTGGGTGCCAGTTCCAAAATTGTCATTAGAGTCCCTTTTTGTACAAGAGTAAAATTCGGGTCTCCTGGCCACCCGGAATTTGTTGCCCATTTCACAAACAGTGGTTAAAGAGGGCTTTGAGTTCTGGCGCGATTCAGTTGCAGAATGCGCTATATATTTCTACAAACATATTGTTAGGTCCTGGTGCTTTCATCCTTGGTGACTCCTTCAGCGCCAGCTTAACTTCATTGATAGAAATTTTGGCAGATAGTTTGGTGACATCTTCCAGTGTACAGCCCCCCAGTGCCAGCTTGGCCAGGTCAATTAGGGTATTTGTTGCCAATTCACTTGTTTCTCATTGTCAGAAAAGTTTGCCATAGAATTGTTCAATTTTTCACTTGATTATCTCTGGGTTGGTTGATACTTCCCCTTATGCTGTCTCCACTTCC
>JAKSZP010003653.1:0-14610 GCA_022478985.1 Massospora cicadina | reverse complement strand
TGTTACCACTGCTTTTGCTCATCCTGCCTTTACTAGATTTTGCTTTCTCATTGTGGTGCACTTGTGTGCCCTTATTGATCACATTTTTATTTTGCACTCCATTGTTGATTTTTGTTCCCAATTGGGTTGTACTCCACAATTTTTGGGTATGTGCTAAACCCCTGTTTTGCCACATTTGCTCTAAAATTGGGTTCTGCAAAATCCATTCTATTTGAGATTGGTTGTTTGGTTTTCTGTGGGATTTGATTTGCTCATTGTTTCAAGTTCATCCATGTCTTCCTGGATCTGTTCAAGCGAGATGGATGATTCTGCCAAGGGTTATGCCTTGGCCACAGACAACTTGCGTGCTTGTTTGGCCATTTTTCATTCCTTTGGGGAAATTGGGTCAATTATATTATATTGTCCATATTCTCCCCAGTTGAATGCTTTTGAGGTGTCTGTGATTTTGGCGTACTCTGAGTCATCTTCACCCATTTCTTTCTCACAGAATTCCATTTCTCTTAGGCCTTCTTTTATGAGACAAGTATGAATCTTGTGCCCAAAGGCCTGGCAGTGGTTGCATATGGGGGAGCGCTCTCCACTGTTGCACAGAATAGTTGGGATATTTTACCATCATTAATTAAAGATGTGATGTGGGGGACTTGTGTGATATCTTCCACTACCTCCTGTTTGAAGTGATTTTTACAATTGCCTTCCCAATGCTAAGGGTTGGCATCAGCTGGAATCTTTGCATTTTGAATTGTTTAATTTCTTTGTAAGATCTCAAGCCTTCCCAGAGATGTCATTCAACTACTGTGCATGCCAGTGCAGTCAGAAGGTGTCAAAAATTAGAAAAATGTCTTTGGATTATGTCCAATATGTGCATTTAGTTGATACCAAATACTGACCGTTGGGAAGGTTGATACTCTGACCTTTGCTGCTTCATTTGCTTCTTCCGCTGTTTCAAACCCAAGATCTACTCAACCTTTGCAACTAGTATGGGTTGTTAAGTACACCATGTGCGGGAATAGTTTAGTTAGGCTTCCCCTAAATTTTCCCCACATTTTCAGTGTCTCTACGCTCAAGAATACATGTATTCTGTGTTCCACCAATGATAGTGGTTGCAAGTGGGATGCTTCCAAGTAACTGCAGTACTTTACTAAAAGTTTATGAAGCCTGCGGGGTGCACCAACTTGAGTTTTTTGCTTTTACTGTTATTTTCATTTGTTCCTGTGCGCTTGGTGCCTTTGGGCGGTGCAGATCCAGGTCCACTACAGTTTACCACGTTCGCCCAATGCTTTGCTTGTTTATTAATTGTGCTCATCCCACCTGGTATTGATTATCAAATTGTTCAGCTTGAATCAAATCGTTTACTAAAAGTGATAGTAATTGGAAAGAAACGCATAATTTGAGAAATCTGAAATCTAAATATAAATTTAGATTTGGGTGGCGTTGGGCTACCAAATTGATAAAATGGCAAGGACAGGAATTTTTTGGGTACAGATTTGCTTTAAATAAAAAAAAACAATCAGGAGGTAACTTGTTAAAAACTCCCTGATTTAATTAAGGCAATTTGATCTTTTTCACTTACAGTCAAACCTAAATTATTACTAAAATTAAATTATAATTCATTTTATTGAAATAAATAAAATTTGAAAAGGGTTAAAATAGGTTTTGGAAACTCCAATTTTTGTTTTCAGAGCAGTAAGGAGCATTAGAAAAGAGAAGTGAATAAAGCTCTGAAGCATTCAAGTTAGCTATTTTGGTGGCAAAATAGCAAGGAGCGTCAGCGCAGGAAAATTGAGAGAGCGCCAAGGCATTTAGGTCAGGTGTCCAATTTTACTGTCATAACAGTGAGAAGTGTCAGCGCAAAAAGAGGAAATGGGCGCCAAGGTGTTTGAGTTGGTTGTTCTTATTCTGTCATCAGAACAGCAAGGGGAGCTTTGAAAAGGGACAAATGGGCCCAATGCATTCAAGTTGGCTGTTTCAATCTCGTTGTAAAAGTGAGGAGCTTTAACACAGGTAAGTAAGGTAAATGTGGAAACATCTTATTCAGTGAGCCTGATTTTATCATGAAGAAACTTTGACTTGGGCGCAGAATTAAAAACAACTTCTAAATAGCAGATTTCAAGTTTTTTTTGCATAACTTAATTTTAGGTGTTCAATTTAGATTTCAAAAATACTAAGCTCAACTGGCCTGAGCGAAGGTGGAAATTTTTCAATATTTTTAGCAGTAGAGATTAATTTTAGCACCAAAATATTAGGTTCAGTTGGACTGTTTGAGTATATTTAAGCCTTGGCACAGGAAAACAAAATGCGAGGCAATTATTTGATTCTTCTGATTTATACAGCATATTGAGAGGTTCTGGCTCAACCAAAAATATAAATTTATGATTTTCTTGGACTTTGGCATCAGTAACAGCCAAATTTTCCGCTGTAGAAAGTTAAAATTCTTCTTGAGATCTTCATCTCAGGAAACTAGAGATTTTGAAAGAATCTCTTTGGCTAAGCTGAGATAATCCCAAGTTTTAGTAACTTTTACTAGGTTTTCTCTGGTATAGGTGGGTAGATTTGGCGGCGATCTCCCATGAGTTGCTCTAGCATTGGAGTGAAGGCATCAAGAAGAATAGCATCATGAACCATATCTAATCCTTCCTCTGTCATCTCGCCATTTTCTAGTTGCAGTCAATATCTGCAAATTTGTTCAGCAGCATCTTTGACAAAATCCTTGATTGAATCACTGTAATTACTAGCATACACTTGTGTATCCATTTGATTTCACTTTTCAATTCTTTCATTGCTGTCATCATCATTTCAACTAAGGAATGGATCAACTTGTTCATAGCACTTGTGACATACAGTTAGGTTCAAGCATATTCAAATTCCCAGAAGTAGATTCAGATCAAATCTGCAAGGTAGAGGGGTTTCTTCATCCTGGTATAATTTCTTAAGTGGATAAATATGTTGTCCTATGGTGATCAACGTTATATGTGACAACTTGGAGTGCCCTGAAGTGGACACCAGATCTCAACTTTGCGCTCTCTTGCAACAAGTTGAGGGTAAATTATTGGTTGATTGGCTACTTTGAGGTGTCATGAAGAACAGCTTGGGTTGAGACTTAACCTTTTTAAAGGATCAAAGGTTCCTAACACTTCTCATGGCTGGATAAATACTCAGTCCTAGAAAATTGGACTTAAACTGAAAATAAATATGTTGTAAAAAGTATTTTATCAAAAAATGTTAGTCCTATTTAAAGTACTAAGAAAAAGTCATAATTGTGATAGTGATAGACGAATATCTCATGTGAGAGTTGAAGGAGATTCAGGAAGGCGGAGATGATGCCACAGTCCAGATTCAGAGTTGGAAGAGATCATTATTCCTTGTTGAAGGTTGGAATGAGATCAGATAATGATAGCACAATTAAGTGATTTCCATTATCTGTTATTATAAAGCAATAGGTGACAAGGCATACTATGTGGTGTGAGGTGGTAAATGAGGTGATTTGAGAAGTTACACAGTGATTACATTCTCAGGCCTATTGATAGGATCAATAGTTACTCAGCTCTAGCATTCTTCCCTATCTAATTGGCCAGTAGAGCATTAATGGAGCAATTTATCTAGAGTTCATTAGTTTGTAAACTTAGCATTATTATAGGAAATTGCTTAGGAAAAAATAAGAGTATTAGTAATTTTGGGCATAAGGCCTAAAACATATTAGGATAAATAGTAATATTACTAGGCTTTAACCCTAATTAAATATAGAATATTGATTCAAACCAATGTTGGTAATAATAGCTAAGTCAACAACAATTAAAACTTTATATTGTACCCTAAAGTCAAGGCTTCACCTAAATTGATAATATTCTCTGACAATATCTACCCAATGAACTCCATCTCTTGATACATAAAAGAGGAGACTCCCAAGGGCATTTGGGAAGGTACTAGTAACCCAACGTTTAGTAACTGCTTGAGCTTTGTCCTCATTTTGTGTTCTTTGACCTTTAATCTATAATAAGGCATAGATCAAATAGTACTGGACTACCAGCATCAATTGCTTGGCTTCAATTTCATGTGCTCATAATCAGTATCAGATTGTCAGGCAAACAGCAAGTAAGAATTAGACTGACCTGCCAGCCTAGGTGCCAAAGCACCTGAATGGCAAACCAGAACGCCAAAGGCACTGCTGCTGGTATGACAGATATGGAACTGGAAAGGTATTTCCCAATAACTGCTGGTGAGCCAGAATCTCATACAAGCACATAATACAATACCAGACAAGTACGGCCATTAACCCTGAGGGGAGTGTGAGGGTTGGTGGAAAAGGCGGTTTATTTTTCAACATAAAAAACTAGAATTTTAGGAAAGGTTTTTAATGGAAAATTTAGGAAAGAAAAATCGACCAACAATTTTCTCAGTGCGATGCAACTGATTAAATAGTGGTTGATTTAGAGGGGAAACAAGCCGGGATCAGGTCCTGCAAGTTTGACTTAACTGGAAAATTGTATAGGAATGGGGAACAGATAATTTAACTGGGAACTGACATAAAAGAATTTAGTGGCAGGCTGAGTTTCTGTCAGTTTGACCTTGAACATCCAAACCAAGGCTCAGATACGTTTCTGATGGTTAGTGCAATGGTGTTTGCCCTGACAAGCAGCGGGAATCCCCCAAGGCCACCCCACATAGGGGTGGGCCCATTTGGTTGGGAACGGGTTCAGGACACCCAACCTGCCCATGCCTGGTTGCTGGACCGTTCATTTGGTCAGAGGCGTTGCATCAGGTGCAATGCCCAATTTTCCAGCAGGGAGCTTCAAATTCTTGTCAATGGTGTCCAATGCTGTTAACTGCTTGTCAGGATGATCCCCGGAAATTTTGAGGGGGGTTGATTTTTCAATCATAGCGTCAGCCAAATTGAAACCATCAGACATTCCAGCCAATGGGGCAGTCTTTATCCCTTTCTGACTACATGGAATCTGACTATCTGGCTGATAACCACTCAATTTTGGGTCGATCAATCTCATTTTGGCAATCTTGTGCAAATTTCCCTGATTAACTGTACCAGTTCTGCAGAGGTGAGTGTGGGCACTGGGGGAGGAATTTGAAGCAGAAGAGCTGTTACCCAGCGCTCATCTACCACGTGGGCAATGTCGCCCTGGGTAATGAGGGGTACTGCCACCCTCTTTTGATACCTTCTTACTTGGGAATGGGAAGAGGGCCTGATCAATGGCCAGGGGATGTTCCCCGGGACTTACATTACCCTTTCTTTTTCCAAAGGAAGGGCGCCACCACTGGGAAACTGCACGAGGCCACATTTTTGTGCGCATTGGGTAACTTGATCGCCATTACCATTGCGGCTTTTTGGGGAGGGCGGAAGCATTTGGGTGGGATTTGTGAAATGCTTTGACCAGTTCCATACAGTTTGCACAATCATGCGCCTTGACCCAACTGTTTTCATAGGCTGGATAACCTTTCCAAGCCATGAGATATTGAGAGGACTATTTGGACTTGCGAGATGCCAGAATATTCTCTACCTCAGCCTCTTCCACATACTTGATGATGATTGGTTCAGGTTCCATGGGAACCATACCCTTGAAAGGTGACAGATGGGAAATGTGGAAGATGGGATGCTGTTTCTAGTGATCCAGAAGCTTCAACTGGAACGCACCATTACCCAAGACCTCTTCCACCAAATGGGGGCCCAAATGCTTACCTGAAAATTTACGGGAAGAAGCTTGGATTTGTAAAATGGCGAGTATCAAGCATAACATAGGAGCCCACTGTTATATTGTGACCCAGGAGCTGCTTATGGTCCACAAACTGCTTGTAGTCATCAATAGTTTTGGTGAGGTGTTCCCGCACTAAGGATTGAGTTGACCTAATATTTTAAGCATGATCTGCGGCCACTTGGACCTCAGGCTGCAAACAAGGTCCAACCAAAAATGATGGATTATAACCCAACATCAATTCGTAGGGCAAAAACCCCATAGATGCATGCATTCCATTGTTATAAGCGAATTGAGCAAGGGGAAGTTCGTTGGACCAGGTGTCCTGTGCAGCCGCAGCATAGCAACGCAGGTACTGTTTGAGGCTTGGTTAACTTGCTCGGTCTTTTCATTAGACTGGGGATGGTATGCTGTGGAATGGCAGGAGGAAATTTTTAGGATAAATAGGAGTTCCTTAAAACTGCTCCGTGAACTGTGAGCCCCTGTCGCTGATGATCTCCTGTGGCAGACAAAACATTGAGAACATGTGACGTACAAAAAGGCAGGCGGTCTCCTCCAACATAATCATAAAAATTGCAGGGAATAAAGAGGGAAAATTTAGTGAAATGATCCACCACCACCATCACTTCTCTGAACCCATTAGAACAGGGGAGTTCAATAATAAAGTCCACAGACACTGACGTCCATGGACCCTCCGCCTGCTGTAAGGGGTGTAAAAGACCATTTCTACCAGAGCGGTCCAACTTAGCCCAAGCACAAGTAACACAATTGGTAACCCAGACCGGAACTTCTTATGTCAAAATCGCCCAATTGTAGGTCCATTTGATCAAGTTGATGCATTGCTTGTTACCAGGATGACTGACTGTGGGGGGATCACGATGTGCGTGAATTACCTCAGTTCTGAAGGAGGGGGGAACCTAAACTTGTGACTAAAAAAATAAGACCCTCCTTTAATGAGTATAGTGAGTGTTTATGATTATGGTAAGATAACTGCTCAACCAGCTCCACGCCCTCAGGGCAGGCCATTTGACTGGCTAAGACCTGAGAAATTAACAGAGCGTCAGGGGCCAGAGCGACGGAAGAAATGACAGGGGGGGACAATTGACAGGATTTGGATGGTAGCGATCATGGTATCAAGGTCCACTTACTCTGGATCTGCGGAACAGTGGGCGGGGCTGCAGCTGAGAAAATTGGGATGTACATTGGGCGCTCCTTTTACAAATTTATATTTGAAATTAAAACTGCACAAAACCCGATAGGTTTGGGCTTGCCAATGCGCCAATTTTTGGGGTTTACAAAAGTACAAGAGAGCCTGGTGGTCCATGCGGACCATTAACTCATCTGAGCACCCTGTAACAGATACCTCAAATGAGTTAATGCCCATGAAACGGCTGACAACTCCTTGTCATAAATGGCCCAAGATTGCTTCGTAGAGGTGAGCTTTTGGGAAAAATAGGCGACTGGGTGTTCCAAGCCATCATGCTCCTGGAGCAACACCACCCCCACAGCTACCGATGAGGCGTCACATGCAACATTATATGGCTTGGTGGGATCAGCGTGTTTCAAAATGGGAGGGGACATGAACACCTTTTTGATTGATTCAAACGCCTGTTGGCATTTGGGCATCCAGCGAAATGGTACGTTTTTCCCTGTAAGGGAGTGGAGTGGGGCAGCAAGCTGGGAAAGTGCTGGGGAAATTTTTTTTAAGAAAATGATGGTTCCTAAGAAACTCTGTAGTTGTTTCTGGGTAGTCAGGGTTGGCCATTCCCAGATAGCATCCAACTTATTTGGAGGGATTGTGTAACCATCTTTAAGGACAAGGTTCCTGAGGAAGGTAATTACCTCTTAATAGAACTTGCACTTGGATGGCTTGACGAACAAGCCTGCCTTATGCAAGACGGCCACAACTGCTTCCAAGTCAGTAGCGTGTTGTTCAGGAGTTGGAGAGTGAACCAAAATGTCATTGATATATGCAACTTCGCAGGTAAACTGGAGGTCACCTAGTACATTGTCAATCATGCATTGAAACATAGCGGGAGCATTCTTTAGCCCAAAGGGCATTATGCAGAATTGGAAAATGCCTCACTTCATCCAGATTGCGGTTAACCATTCTTGCCCTTCCATTACCCAAATATGGTTAAATGCATTGACAAGATCCAGCTTGGAAAACACCTGAGATTTGGCGATTGCTTGGCTTATAGTCTGTTCTAAAGGCAGGGGGTATGGATTGGAAACTGTGATTTTATTTAAGTGTCAATAGTCCACGCAGGGGCGGAGGGAACCATCAGCTTTTTTAGCAAAGACAATGGGAGATGCAACTGGCGATGCCTCCTTGAACAACCACCCTTTTTTCAACATGTCATCCAACCAAGTGTTGAGCGCAGCCTCCTCCACTGCTGTGTAGGGATAAAACAGGCAGTTGATATTCACCAACTCCACCATCGTACAAAATCCATAGTCAAATCTAGTGTGAGAAGGCAGATGATCCGCCTTTTTAAGAATCAAAAATGATTTTGATAGTGCATTTAACTTTCTGGAATATTGGATGGTATGCCCGTAGGAGAGATGATGACGTGATAGTACTGCGACCTTGAGAATTCTTAAGAGTGTTAATTAGGGGGAATTCACCCTCCAGTTGATCATTAATGAATGACAGCATGTTAGAATCCAGGTGGATCTTAACATGTTGCTGGCACCACCATCCCACTCCTAAGATCACCGGAAACACCAAGTTTGGCATAGCAGAAAAGAGGTCGCAGAAGCTGAACTGGTGTATTGAAAATGTGACTGGTTGGCGAACCAGGTATGAGGTTGGGAGGCTGATGATGCAACCATTACCAAAGGGCCTTCATCCAGGTCAAGTTCTAATTGCTGAGCCAGTTCTACACTCATAAAATTACCCGCGGCTCTGGTGTCCACCAGGGCCTCAAAGGAGACATGATGAGACCCAACACTAATCTTCATGGGTAATAAGAAGTAAGTGAAGTTCTCTTTATTGGTAGTTGTGGATGAATCCAGTGATAATGAAGAGATGGTAGTGGTGTCAGGGGAAACCGCTAGGCTTTTGTGGGGGGTAAACTCATTGCAAGTTGGGGTGTCAGATCATACTGACATGGGCAAAATGGCCACGGCGACTATGGGGTATGGTTTTGAAGGTTTGAGTGGAACTGAACTATTGTGGACAGGGAAAATCTTCTTCACAACCTAGTTCAGTTGAAAAGGAGGGGCCATTGCTGTGCCAAAATCTACAAGAAAGGTGGAAATGGTAGAAATTAATGGTTGGTTGATTATGTCAGACAAACAGCAAGTAAGAATTAGACTGGCCTGCCAGCCTAAGTGCCAAAGCACCCAAACGGCAAACAAGAATGCCAAAGGCACTGCTGCTATGACAGATATGGAACTGGAAAGGTATTCCCTAATAACTGCTGGTGAGCTAGAATCTCATACAGGCACATAATACAAAACCAGATGAGTACGGCCATTAACCCTGAGGGGAGTGTGAGGGTCAGCGGAAAAGGAGGCTTATTTTTCAACATAAAAAACTAGATTTTTAGGAAAAATTTTTAATGAAAAATTTAAGAAAGATTAATCGACCAATAATTTTCTCAGTGCAATGCAACTGATTAAATAGTGGTCAATTTAGAGGGGAAACAAGCCAGGATCAGGTCCTGCAAGTTTGACCTAACTGACGAATTGTTCAGGAATGGGGAACAGATAATTTAACTGGGAACCAACATTAAAAAATTTGACAGCTGGATGAGTTTCTGTCAGTTTGACCTCGAACATCCAAACTGAGGCTTAAATACATTTCTGATGGTTAGTGCAATGGTGTTTGCCCTGACAAGCAGCGGGAATTCCCCAAGGCCACTCCACTTAGGGGTGGGCCCATTTGGTTGGGAACAGGGTCAGGACGCCCAACCCTCCCATGCCCAGTCGCTGGGCTGTCCATTTGGTCAGAGGCGTTGCATCAGGCGCAACACCCAATTTGCCAGCAGGGAGCTTCAAACCCTCTTTAATGGTGTTTGATTCTGTTACCTGCCCATCGGGGATGATCCCTGATGATTTTGAGGGGGGTGATTTTTTTCAATCATAGCATTAGCTGAATTAAAACTGTCAGCCATTCCAGCCAATGAGGCACTCTTCACCCCTTTCCAACTACATGGAAACCAACTATTGGGCTGACTCCCACTCAATGTCAGGTCAATTAATTTCATATTGGCGATCTTGGCGCATATTCCCCAATTAACTGTACCTTTCCTGATGAGGTGAGTGTGGGCACTGGGGAGGAATTCAAAGTGGAAGAGCTGTTACCCAGTGTTTGTCTACCACATGGGCAAGGTCACCCTGGGTAATGAAGGGTACAGCAACCCTCTTTGATACCTTCTTACTTGGGAATGGGAAGAGGGCCCAATCAACAGCCAGGGGATGTTCTCAGGACTTACACAGATTTAGAGAAAATATTACTATGGGCATCTGATAAGGAATGAACATTTTTAAACTCGTCTAAAATTAGTTCATCTGAAATATGAACGTTAGGCAAAGTACATAACAATGTGTCAGTAGAAAGGCCCATATCTAACATAGAACTGATAAAGAAATTTTTTCCATATCCTTAATTGAGATCAGTATGCCTTCTCCTATCTTTTGATGTTTTTTCATGATAATGTCCATATTAGTGATTTTCCCCAGTATAAATCGTTGCAGCTGGTTTGACAAACCATCAGTTCATGTGACATTATTTGAATAAGTTTTTTTCTACTAATAATTAGACATAGGATTTGATCTATTATTGGTCATCAACGCGTGGCCCACAATTTCATAAGGGCTTTCAAAAGTTTAATTTGATTACTTTTGATGTTTAGACTTTAACATATTGGTTTATGTAAGACTGTTATAGTGGATCTAATCCTTGAACCCCGCTAGTGTTCCCATTCCACCACTAATAGGCTCAATTATACTACCTTCTCATATGCCTTGCGACAGCTTAAAATTTTCTGCATGAGTATCTATATTTTATTATGGCCATTTGCAAGCGTCATAATTTCAGCTAGTTGATCATGACTATAATGGAAATACCCCTAACTTTGGTGATTTTCACCCTAATCCTCAATTAATTTACTTCTCTAGTCTACCACTTTTTAATGCAGCTTAGTACACATAAATTGCACCAATAGAAAAGGTAGTGGAAAGTGCATATCTCAGAGGAAACCAAAGGTAATGGATTTCTTCCTAATTTACTGGAAGCAAACTTCAGCAAAATCAGAATTCTTCCAGGAGCCTCATAGCCTGCGACAGTATTTAATATACTCAGTTCTTCTTTTTATTATATTTTCAATCCATTGCTATAAGTATCTTTTTTGTTAGACTAGGTGCCCCTATTTTATTAGGATTGACAAGGTCGTTATCCATTATAGCGTCTTGTAAGTTTAGTAAGTGAATACCCATGCACTAAAATTTGATGCCCTAGCACCAATTTAACAAAAATATCTGATAAGTCGCTGGTAGGAGGGGTCCATTATACTATATTTATACTTGAGGATCAAAAGACTAAATCCGTTGATGCTTGTTAGGAGTAATAGCTTTTTTTGAAAAATTGTAAAGTACTCTTGGTTCAATCATTTGTTGTATACCAGACTTGAATACTATCTCTTTGTAGGCATAAAAGGTAATATCCTCTACCACGTCCATTAAATCATGTAAATTTTGTCAGGAGAGTGTCTGTAACTTTCTAATTTAAAGATAGGTGGTCTGGAATATGAAGCCAAACCACAAGGGAACTAGTCACTTATAAGAGTGTGAAGGAGGCGCCTCAGAAGGTGTCAGAGCACAGGGGACCCTGGGACAGAGTATACAATACAGAATATATAGCTAGATAAACAATAGACGACATAACTTTGTTGGACCCCTTGGAGGAGTCCATAAAAAATGCAGATTAGTGTTGGGGTTCTTAGGCGACTTGATCTGGAGGGGGTCAGGATGACGCAATTATGAACTAGATTCTGTCGTTACTTTAGATATAATATAATGTCCTATATTGTTGGAGACCTCATCAAAAAGATCCGCGCACAGGTTTTCCCAAGGGACCACGAAAAAAATGTAAAGCTAACGGGTTTTTTATTTAGTAAGTTGACCAACAAGGAAGTTTGGTCTTGAGGAATCATTATTAACACATAGGGGGAGAATTTTCAATCTATAAAGTGTACTAAGCCTAAACGAACCAATAAGTGCACAAACCATCACCCATAGTAGTATAGCTCAAGTAAGTCAAAACTCAAGCTATATAATGCAGCTGAATTCTTTTGGATTTGTCAATATTGTAAATTGAACTGATTTGAAGCCCCGCTCTTCATTCAACTTTAAAAAACATCTTTATCAGTAACAAAGCTGGTGCGTTTTAATGCCCTTAATGTAATGCAGGGCTGAGAATCATGCGCCTCCCAGGAACAACTTGGTATATTTTGCCTGTTTTCAGCGTTGGTCCAAGATATGCTTAAGGTCAAGGAGGCTACTAACCTAACCCAAATGGCTTACTCACGCCCAGCCTTATACCTACAATATGTACCCTTAATTAGTCATGTAACCATGACAAATTTCTTTGTATTTCGCCTGGATGTAGCGTAATGTAAGATAATGCAGAAGAAGAGTACTCAATCAGGCAAGAGTATTCTTTCTTGTTGAGATTTTATTTTCATAACCAGAGTAACCTCATAATTGATCAAGGAGATAACCCTGCTTCATGTTGATGATTCCAACATAGTCAGGCATAGATTGAGTGCCAATAAGCATATCACAACTATTATTATCCAAGGCCATAGTGGGTGCTGACAGGTAAGCTTGCCAATTTGAATGGATAAGGAGGAGTATGCCCTAATAGCGTGAGTGTTGTTTAGACCCGCAGTTCATATTCTTGGGGAGTATTTCAATTAATGTGTTAACCTAATCTTTTGATAAGCTTTGAGGAGATCACATTGATTGGGGAACCAGTTCAAGGATGGCAATAACCCATACATTTTGCTGATGACCTCTACTTTGATTATTGTCCACCAAAATATGAGAAAAATCTAAAACCTCTTAATGTGGAAAATGGAAGGGAGTTTCTGAGTTGTCTTAGGATATTTCTTCTTGATAAATTTCAAGATAAGTACACTATGAATAGGTCAGATCAATAAGGCAATTACTGGTTGGCATCACTAGCAGGATAGTAAACTGGGGCGCCCCAGAACTTGGCTTAGATAAGTTTTCTTAGGTCTATTGGCCTTATTTACTCCACCAGCATCGATTAATCTGGGTTTTCAACTTCAGCTGACGCTCCTAAGACATAATTTTAACATCTTCATAATCCCCTTGAGATTCTTCATCAGATGGGTTATCTATATTGGTCAGATGAGCAATAAAAGAGGTCAGAGTCAAGAACATCAGGCTTTTTGTCTTTCTTCTTACAACACACATTGTCAAAATGCCCTTCCTTGTTGCAGTAGATGCCCTTAGGGCGCTCAGTTGTCTTCAGTTCTGGATCCTTAATAGTCAAGACTTAAAGCTTCAACACAACTTCTTGGGTAGTCTAAAGAACTGATAATCGGCAACCTCTAGAAGAGACCCCATGAATTGTGAACATTCCATAAAGAGCGTATCACTGAAGCATTGTGCATCGCCAAGGAAGGGTGAGAAGCCAATCCAAACAAATTAACAGCAACGGCGTCATCAGGAGTTAACATCTTAGAAGTTAACAGAATTTTGGCTCCAATGCAGAATCAATTGAGAATGTGGCAACTGGTTATCCCTTTTGCATGCCAAGGCCCATAAAGGACTGTTTTCGTAGTGTAAACTCTGCTTTGAGCCGAATTCATCAATAATAGCTTCCTTAATATCTGATCAGGTACTTAGGCTGTCCAAATGATGAACCATTACTTCTTGAGTCATGCGACTTAGCCAATAAAGGATGAGCTTTTTCCTGGTGATTGGCGGTCTCTTCCATTACATATTCATAGACGTATAGAATTGAGACAATGCTACCCTCACCAGGGGTAAACATATCTTTATATGAGGGTTTAAAGAGGATTTGGTTACTCCCAGTGAGGGCATGGACAGAAGGAGTGGCCCCATGAGAATCTTAAAAGAGACGTCATTTAGCTTCTCAAGGAGTGACTAAGCTTTAGCTAGTTGCTGTTCTAAAGCAGCTTTCCTTGGTTCAATACAGTGGTGAGTTAGGAGGTCTATACATCCAAACGGCCTCCATCTTAATTATAATCAATAGAATTGGTGTACAGGCCCCCAGTAGTAAGCACCACTTTTTGCAATCCTGGCAATATGTTGCTCACAAGTGCTTAAGCACAGGATCTCAACAATATAACAGATGCAGGAGGTGTTAAAACACTTGATAATTGTTTAAGATTTATTGTTACAAAGTATAACATAAACAGATTTAATTTTAATAATTTAAAAGTGGTTATAGCAAGCAATATCTACAAAGACAATGCCTCCCAGTATTTTTATAATACTAAAATGCTAAAAACAAGAGGAGCAAGAGAATTCAGGATAGGAAGAGGTTGATAATTTTTAGATATGACCATTAAACCTATCAGAACATTCAAAAATCTTTTCACCTCAATATGAATTAATTTAAAAGCTTTTCTTAACAGCAAGTATGAAGAATCCATGTGGTAATGACTTACTAAATTATCCAAACAGCCATCTTGAAATTATATTATTTGGCTAATTATAGGATTTCCTAGTTTTTATGGTGGGTAAAGTATCTTCACCCCCAAAAATCCTTTCTGAGTCTATAAAAGGGGTTGTTTTCACTTGGGAGGTAGCGCTAAATCTAATTTAGTGCATGGGCAAACTTCCAATTCAGTTCACCTATTCCACTGAGGGTTCAAAGTAACCTTAATAACTCAATCCAAGCTATTCA
>JAKSZP010003652.1:0-14652 GCA_022478985.1 Massospora cicadina | reverse complement strand
CCTGAGCAGTAAATCCAAAAAGTTTACACTATCTTTTGGACAAAATTGCAAGAAAAGCAAAATACTATAAAAATTGGGAGTTCCACATGCATGTCATGAGTTAGACTTGAGAAAAATGGTTTGGTGAGTTTTAAAAGTACTAAATATTAGTGCAGCAAAAAACTTGATGTGAAGGTGGGAAGCACCAGGGAAGGCAAAAAACAAATATTATAAACTTGGGTTGAAAATTGACAAACTCAACTTTTTATATGCCCTTCCAGGGAACTCATTGTGTTATTTTATAAATCTTAACTAGCCTACAAATAGTTTAATAATGTAAAGTCTAACGCTAAGCTCACCTCCAGATGTAAGGCCCCAAAACTGAATCTCTTTAAAGTTTAAACAAACCCAGGTCAAATGAAACATTGGATATCTCATTATTATGTTATGTCCCCTAACTATTACAATAGGTAATGTTATAAAATTGAGGTTAAACACGCGGCATCTCAATAATGTATGACAGCATAAAACAATTTGCATAGTTCCTTGTTTAACATAAATTTCATTGTGCAATCTAAAACATATACATGCACCAAGCCTATTTTTAGGTGCTATACATGATTTTTTGTCTATAAAAATGATAATAATGGTTCCTTTAGGGCTGTACTCGTGTTTAATGACAGAGGTGATGTTCACAAGGGTGATTAAGGCATTTAGGGGACGGTATATCATAATTGTGACCTTCTTATAAGGGATTTTCTGTATAATCAATCATCAAAAGCTGCATCTGAAATTTTTTTATTCCTTATTAGTCGTCATTATACAACGCGCATCTTGGTATCTAAGATTGAATTAGTTTCCTTAAAATTGCTGTTTTCATAGCAAATTCTAGATCTATGTAATGACACCTGTCAAGCAAAAAATTGCTAGTATAAACATTGGCTATAGTCTGATAGTATATATAAGTAGATTTTTTTAGTACTAGATATATATAAGTAGATTATGTTCAACTTTTTTAGCCCTCAAAGGGACACTGATTCAGGTAGAAACTGTACTTAAGATTATAATATTGTGATTGTTAGTGATATCACAAAATTGAAAATCTTGTTGAAAGCTAAATATACAAAGGAATGCCATAAGGTAACTCTCTCATAGACACAGTGATAAGCTTATAGTAAAGAAAAAATAAGCTTTATAGATGGTAATATTGATCTACATTTCTAAATTGAGAGTTTTTCTTCTATCTTATAAGGATTAATTTATGAAAAGGGTACACGGTTTCTGATGCAACTTTTACCTACCTATAGGTCATGATGTTTGTGATAAACTTATGTACCTGTTTGTAAATGCTTAAGGACGCCAGATAAATAATAAATTAACCTTGTTTTTGGTAAAAAATTACACATATACGACTTCAACACAAGAAATTGATATGTTATTGATACTTTTATTAATGCTAAAAAAGTGAGGCATATCAATTAGATTATAGCATATATAGAAAATAAGGGATCTTATCTGGATTTGAGCTTTTTTGTAGTAGAAAAATCAAACATCGTTCAAGATCATATATTTTTGGTAGCACATTGACTACCTTTTTTAAAGGAGCGGGTTAGTTACAGAATTATATATAATTAGGTTTGTATCAGAGAGAATTAAGATATATAGCTGTGGGCATCTTTTGTATTTTGTTATAGAAATTCCATCTTTTATAAACAATTTTTCCCCAACTAGACCAATGTACAAACTTTAGCACCCTATGTAAAAATAAAAAGTTAGAGAAACTTAATGAAGATGGTCTTCCAAAACTATATTTTGCGTTTTCTTTGTCTCTTATTTTGGTGATGGTGTTGATATTTGGAGAATTTAAAATGGCTTATATATATTGCTCCAGACCTCCCGCAACAACATTGGTCCAGAGCAGCAAGGAATAACTTTGCACAGGCGCTCAAATTAACCAAACCACATAGTCCACCCAGACTACTTTCATACCTTGCCAAGCACCCTACTGCAATGGGTCCACATGGAACCTCCCCTCATTTCAAACATATCCTCCAAACTATCCGCCATATGGGATGGACCATAGAGAACATGGGTACTATACAGGGAAGGGGACGACCCAGCCCCCAATTCAAATTAAGAAACCTAGAAAACCACCCCCAGAGGGATATGCTCGCAACAACCCCAAGCATAGCTAGGATAGAATACATAGATATGCTGGACATTCCCTATGATTTAACCACACAAAAAGCAATGTGGAAAATGACACACCACTCACTCCTACAACCAAGGATAAGAGCAAACGCCTGGCGCTGTTTGAGAAGGACTTATAGGAAGGCAGTCTGCTCCAACTCCCTCCACAAAACATGTGCAGTATGTGGAGGGGAGGGATCCCTATATCACCACCTAGAAACATGCCCCCCAACCAAAGCTATATGGCAGGAAGTCGCACGCCTGCTCAAGATTCAAAACGAACAAGAATTCTCAATATCAAAGAGTATCTTCGCGCTCCAGATCAAGTCACCAATCCCATCTACCCTCCGCTCCCTAATAATACCCATTGCAATGTGGACATTACACACAATTGCATTAGATGCGTTCAAGGGCACAGTCCCAACCATTCAGGATTATTAACAGATTACATGTCCACTTACTAGAGCACTTCCAAGCCTGGCTCTATGGATATATGAGACCAAGACAAAAAGCGCTCATAAAATCATGGTTCCCACTCTGGTTCCTCCACACAGACCCTTTCCTTCACACATGCTCCATAGCAGGGGAAATCCCCTTGTAGTAGTGCACCAACCCCCCCATACCTGGCAGTCCCGCTGGCAACAGTGGTAACTTGAGTACCCTGGGGTGCCCAATTTTTATATTTCTTAGTTATTCTCTTAGTTTCACATATATTTGGTAATGTCTGTCCCCTGGTTGGCTTACCTCGGTTAAATAAAAATAAAATGGCTATATATTGACCTATAAGCAACAAAATTTTGTGCCTTACCCTAAGGGTAATGCATTTTACTATAAAGTGATTAACTAACTAAGATCTAGCATATAAACTCAAACTCACGTGGTGTCACCTTAAAAAGGTGCTCTTAAGCAATTATGTGCTTTTTAACCTGTACTATATGATTAATGGTTTGTTGCTATACTTCTTACTTCTTAAAGTGTAATTAAAAACATCCATTCAATATATATGGTGATTGAAAGTAAATCGTTAATCTTAAACATTTAGGGACCTGTTCAAGAAAATGTTTTAGTGCTAAAGTAATGAGATCAATATGTGTTAGTAAACGCTATTTTTGTATTTGGAAGTCTAAATATGTTAGGGCGAAAAACTATAAAAGCAAGAAAAAGATCATAGATAATAAAATAGAAGTAGCCTAGAAGAAATTGGCACAAGTTATTTAGCAAGAGATGAACTTTTTGTTACCATTAAACAATCTTAGAGACTATATGATACATGCAGTTTGTTGTTTCAGGTATCATCTATAGTGGGCCATTAATTGTGTTGGAAACCCTAGCAAGTTATTTTGCTCACAGGTGCTTAGTCCAAGGCCTCAAAAATTTCATAAAAAGAGGAATATATAAATTCTCAATAGCTGTGTTAAGTTTGTGTTAAAGGGATATGTAATCACAAATAATATGTATTCATTTTTGTTATTTTTAATATATAAATCTTAGAGGTAAAAGGAAACCCCATATTAAAATGTCAACTTATTGTATTGAAGGTAAGTCAGGGCTTAAAAATGAGGAGGGCAGCGGAAATCAGAATAGGCGACAGGTTGCTTGATTTAAGAGAAAGCAAATTGAGCCAATCATGGCCCTTGAGATCCTTTTTAACAAGAATTTCATTAAAGGCGTTGAATCATCAGCTGGTATGGTGTAACCATGTGGCATCATTTTAGTATAATTACGCCAATCAGACACCTGGAAAAAGGTTGTCATTTAGCCAATTACAAGTGTTCTTAGTTGGTGATTGGTGGAAAAAATAATTTCATCCCTGGACCCCCTTCAGGTCTGTAAAAAGGGGTGTTTTTCTCTTAGGAACTTGCTCAAATTCAAGATAGTGTTTGGGCGGACTTCCCAAGGAGTTGGGCTATTTTGCTGGAGGTTCAAAGGAGTTGACGCTCTCAAATCCAATATATCTGGCCGTAAATTAAGAGTAGAAGTATTACTATGACTTAAGGGGTTCTTCTGAGAATCATACTGGGATTTTGCTTAATAATTACCTTATTCACCACCAAATACTCTTCTCACTTAGTTGAACATGTAATAATCCAAATTTACCCCCTTCAAGTGTGTTAGGAGGTGAACAAGGGCACAAGTCACGTTTTATGGACTCAGTTAATAGTAACTCCAGTAGCAAGGGACCTGATAGAATATTCATCACCCCTCTTATAGGTGATGACAAAAGGTTCCTCATAAAAGGAGCCAAGCTTCTCACTTCTAGCTGTAATACAGTTATGGTAGTATATTATCATGTCGGATATTTGAATGGTGGGCAAAGGAGGGCTAAGCTCGTTAGCTTCCTGGAACTCTTTAGTGACCCTTTTATCTAGGTTAGCCATATCTTCAGATTGTAACTTAATGGTGTGTAAACCAACCTCCTCATGGCCTTGTCAGGATCATATATCTTACCAGAAATGACATCTTTGGCTAAGAGAGCGGGTTTCCCAGATTGTCACCCATATAGAACTTAAAACCGCGGTGTTTCTACTGGTGTACAGGTTCACTTAACTATTAGTTATGGGAATAAACACAATTTTACTAATTGTATGAAGACAATAAGCCTAGTCAAGTTCAGGTAATTAGGTAGCTTCATCCCTACTTTGGCAATATAAAAGGATTTAAGTGACTTTGGCCTCAATCTGGCGTTGACACTTAGACAGGAAGACTTCCTCACAACTTCCTCTGAAGTAGACAGTCAATAATAGAGAACAATAAAGTATTCGTAGTACTAAGGTGTTTTATTAGTAGAAAGAGGGAATATTTATAGGGTAAATTGATGAAGGACATGTGTTAGGGGTAAACGTGGTAACCACAAGGTTCTTGGCACACCTAGCTGACATAAAATAGATATCCAAAAGGTTCTTGGCACACCTAGCCAACAAAAAGGGATATCTACAATGATCTCAGCACACCTAGCTGACAGAAAAGGGATATTGGTTCAATTTCAGGAAATATTCCAGCTGATATTCATGAGGAATAGCGTAATTAAATCGCTATTTGTATCAGCCCACATGTCAGCTACCAAACCTGACGATTTCCCATGAGTAATTACCCATTTTGAGTCAATTTACTCATCTCCAAATTGTTGGCAACAATCCTGATGAAATTGTAACTGTAATTATCATCAGATATGATCCTATGAGAATTACAATTAACCATTTAATTGGTGATTATTGCCAATGAGATGGAATAATCAATCAACGTCTCAAAGCTTAATCAATAAGCTAAATTAAATAAATGAACCAATTATCTTAAATTAATTGAAGCTTAGATAATTTGCAAGCTGGATAATGTGGTCATATAAATTCCCACACATCCCCCCGCTTGACCAGATTATCAGCTAAAAAATGTCTTCATCAAATAATTCCTTCTATGAACAAATCTTATCTAGTCTGAACAAAGCGGACGCCTCCCATTTTTGGGCAATGTCACAAACTGCTTGAAGAGGTATCCTTTCTGCTCCAGCTAGATCCAGCCCCCCAAGTCAACTTGATTTGGCAATCCCCTCTTCAGCTCTTCCCGCAACGGTGCCAATTTCTGAAAGAGGGGACAGGGTTGGCTGTTTCATCATTGAACTCTCATTCTTTCATCCCTTGTTCTCTTGTCACAAGCTCAATTTTGAGGCATTACTGGATTCAGCTCCCATTGTGCTAAATCCAGTAATTGCCCTTGAGCATAATGAGGCGATTTCTCCCAACTTAGATCAATCTTTCCTGATTGAGTCAGATCTTCTCCCCAAGTTCCTTTTCTGAATTGGCCAATTTTACAAACTGACTATCTTGTCTACTGAAAAATTGACAATTGGTTGACAATTGGTAACAATGAGCATGTCAAACTTCCATATCATGAACTTTGGGGTAAATTGACTGAGGCACTTAATATCTCTTTCACGCCTCATGACCTTGATAGTTTACTTGATTGGGATTCTGCCTCCTTTGCACTCTGATTCGCAGGGCAAGTACTTCATATGTGGGCTACTTCACTCCCCGCATCACCAAATTTTCACCTTTCCTTTCCCTTCTAGTTCCAGGAGGCCCACAGCCACCACCTTCAAGATGCTATTCACTGCCTGCACAATTACTTTGCAACTGGGACTATCCAGCAATATCTTCCATTAATGGTGATAATTGGTGGTATGGTTTGGCAGCCCCCTGCACATTTCCCTTGTTTGTTGTTCTCTCATATGCCAAGTGTTCTTGATGAAGCCCATCATCAAGCACTCCAGACACAGCTTCCAGCGCCTGTGCCATATCAAGATTACATGGACTTGTTTGCAGATTGCATATTCCTGCATTGCTGTTTTCCTCCCAATCTGGGGTTTCCCAACTTGCTGAACTGGACGTCCCCATTACTCTTCCCATCATTGCATATTCGCAGAATCCACCTCAAGTTCAAAGAACTTGGTTTTGGCTTGCTCTTTCCCTTGCAAGTATCTGATCTCAGATCAACTTCAGCGACCTCTTTCACAACATCATTGTTCAACCTCCCTCCCCCAGAGGCGTCAAAGAAGAGCTCACAATTTGCAACCCAAGGCTTAAAAAAATAAAAATAATTTAAAATAACTTCTCTTTTTTTATTTTTTTTTATTTTTTTTATTTTTTTTTATTTTTAATTATTTTTATATATATATATATATATACCATTTTTTAAGAAATTTGCTGTGTACTCTATTAATCACACGACCATTGGATATCATCTTGACTGTGTAGGCATTGTTCACCATTTTTGCAAGAACCTCAAATGGTCCCAACCATAATGCATCTAGCTTATTTTGGCGACCAAACCCATGGGTATCACAATAGGCTACTTGATCTCCAATGGGAAATTACCTAAGAGTGGATCAGCTTTTATCATCAGCTTTTTAGCTTGAATCCTTCTTTTGATCGTTGTATCACAGGCTTGAGATTGTAGATCCACTATTGTGTTCATGAGTTGATATAGATATTTATCCGCGCTCATCCCGGAGTTGGCTCCACTGCTGAATAGAGAATTGGTGGCAATGCTGCTCTACAACCATACAATAATTCAAATGGCGTTTTTCCCGTTGCCAAATGGAAACTGATATTATACACAAAAGTTACTGAACTTAGATAAGACGCCCAAGATGACGCTTTACCTGAGATCAGCTTCCTTAGCATAGTGGCAAGTGTCCCATTGACTCGTTCCACAATTTCATTTGTTTCAGGCCAATAGGGTGCAGACACCACCCCTTTAATTCCCATTAGTTCATTCAGGTGTGGAATTATGAACAAGTTAAAATTAGTCTCATTGTCACTCAGCAACAACTGGGGACACCCATGTCGGTATACCACCTGCTCCAGGATGAATTTGGTGGTACTTAAGGCATCTGCTTGACTCAAGGCTTGGGTTTTGACCCATCTCATAAGGTGGTCAATCACTACTATTATGTAATGTATGCCGCCTGTACTCGCACTTAGTGGCCCCATAACGTCAATTGAAACTGGGTGCCAAGCAAACTCTGGCTTCACTAAAAGGTAATTCGTCATGTTCTTATGGGGCTTATGGATCTGACATTCCATGCAACAGGTGATATAATTAGTAACATCAAAATTCAGTGATTCTTAATAGTAGTATTTCTGGAGATGTTCAAGCATCTTCTTTAACCCACCATGTCCAATGACCTTGTGGGCAGCCCAAATTATCTCAGTGCGTTCTGATGGTTTCAGAAATAAAAGCCTCTTTTTATTTTGTTATTTTGAATAATTGTCCATTAGTGAGCTCAGTATTTTCCATTGCCTTCTTTGACGCTTTTTAAATTTTGATTGGCTCTTCCTGAAATTTCCCATGTATCATTCACTCAAATAGATCATTAGCATGATCTTGCACAGCAAGAATGGTTGGCAACCTAGACAGAACATCAGCATTCTGATTATTATCTTTCGCCCAATGTTCTATCTCAAAGTTGTAGGCCTGTAACTTCAAAGCCCACCGTGCCAATCTCCCTTCTGGTTCTTTAAGGTTATGAAGCCATTGGAGAGAGGCATGGTCAGTCACAACCTTGAAGTGCGTTCTGTGGATATAGACTCAAAACTGCTTGCATGCATAGATAACTGCAAGACACTCTCGCTCCATAACTATATAGTTCCTCTCGGCCTTTGACAGTGTTCAGCTGACATATGCTGAGGGGTGTTCATCCCCCTTTTCATCCACTTGGCTAAGGACGGCTCCTATTGCTGTCAGTGATGCATCTGATTGAATAATGAATGGCTTCTTAAAATTTGGGTATTTTAAAATTGGACTCGTCATCAAGTATTTCCTTAATTCATAGAAATTGAGCTGAGCCTCATCACTCCAGACGAATCCCTTCTTCAGATCTTTTAATAGGTGGAAAAGCAGCTCAGCTATTTTTGCAAAATCCTTAATGAATTGGCGATAATAGGTGACCATTCCAAGGAAAACTTGAATATCATGTACGCTCTTGGGGACTGACATTCAATTAATCACTTCTATCTTTTGGACTTGAGGCTTAAGTCCCTCAGTGTTAATTACAAATCCTAAGTATTCTAATTCCTCCTTAAAGAAATGGCATTTCTTGGCTTGATTTTGAGATTTGCTGAAGCCAGTCGCTTGAATACTTCCTCAAGATGTTGTAGATGATCAGTAAACGTTCAGCTGAATACATTAATATCATCCAGATAGACCAGGACACAGGACAGCTTCAAATCTGACAGAATTGTGTGCATAGCCCGTTGAAATGTCGCGGGGGCGTTGCATAAGCTTTGAGGCATCCTCGTCAGCTGATACAACCCCTGTGCTGTGATAATAGCACACTTCTCTTGGTCTTCTGGGGGCATATCTATCTGCCAATATCCGGAGATTAAGTCTATGGGGAGAAAAACTTGACTTCTCTTAAACAATCCAGCGCATCATCAATCCTAGGCAGGGGGTATGAGTCCTTTTTCATGATTTTTTTACTGTTAGTAATCTATTATGACTCAATTCAAACCATCTTTCTTCTTAACTATTAATACAGGACTTGCCCATGAGCTGGATGATGGTACGAGCATTCCATGCTCCAAGAGCTTTTAAATTTCTTTGGCAACAACTGCCTCTGCCACCCTAGACCGTCGAATAGGCCTCAATCAAATTGGCCCATCATCCCCAGTATTGACTTGGTGCAGAACATCCTTTGCACACCTGAGATCATGGTCATCCTGCACAAAAATAACTCAGTATTTATTGAATAAGGCCAGAACTCCATTTTTCTGGTATTCCGTTAATCCAACTAATCAATCCCATTTGATTAGCATATGGATATTTCCATCATTTTCTTTTGGAAGACCCAATTTGTCCAATTTACCATATTCGTGGAAGGAACAAATCTCTGACACTGGTTTTAGTTGGGTGAATGCAACCATCTGGTGTCATTTGACCTTTATCAGAGATTTTCCCAGATTGGCTAAAAGGACCAGAATCTCCTCATGACCAGATATCAAAATTCCTGGGGCTACCTAAGGTTCAATCCTCAATTGTTGCCAAGTAGCTTCAATTTCTGAATATAACTGCTTTTGGATCTCCAAGGTCAGTCTGGTCTCAATGATTTGTTGCATTCCCAGCTGAATTATAACATCTTTAGAAAAGATCATGATCCCACGATTTTCATTTACATATTTAGGTAATTTCTGGGCTTTTCTTCCAACTAATTTGTAACTGATAGGTAGTATTCCATCCTTATAGACTAAATTGATGAAATTGTTCCATCTACTAAGGGGTGCTTTCCCCTCACGTTGATATACCAGTGGCAACGTTTGCCCCAGAATCTTCAAAGTGTCATCCTCAAAGTCACATTTGACCCCATACTTCAACATGAAGTCAGTGCCAATGAGTATGTCATAATTCTGGTTGGCTAGAACAATTGCTGGTGCCAATATGACCAAGGATATAAACCATAGCAGTAGAGAGCTATAAGCCCCACAGGAAGTTGTAGAGTCAGGGCCTTCTGTCCCTGTCATGGAAATGGCAGAAGAAGTTTAGACTGGCCTGCCAGTCAGGGTGCGTAAGCATCCAGAAAGCAAGCCAGAATGCCAGAGGCATTTCCGACTGTATGACTTGATATAGAGCTAGGAAATAGGATACCACAAAATGGAGGCAGAATGTCAGAATTAGGAGTATCCCAACAGCAAACCACATCAAATAGATTTCTGACCCAGGAGTTCTGCTAACAGGGGTAAAAATTACTGGGATAGTTACTGCGAGATTCTTGGTTGTTGAGACCATTTTGTTGAGGGTAAAAGAGAGGTGAATCTTCTCTTAGAGTTGGCGAACATAGGGCCATAAAAACCTGTATATTGCTGCTGAAAGGTCATGAGAAAAGGGTTGTAAACCCAAAAATTTTGGACTTGTCGAGCCCAATTGGTGATAGAGGAAATTATAGTAACCAAGAGAATTGGTAAGGCCCACCCAGAGTGTGGAGCGGCGGACCACCAGGCAAACACCATATGGAATGAGGTTGAAAGGAGGGAAATAAAAATTTGGGGTTTTTCAATAAAATTTTTATCTGGGAAAAAGTAAGAAAAATTGACCAACAATCTTCTCAGTGCCTTGCAACTGATTAAATAGTGGTCAATTGGTGAAAACGTGGTCAGGATCCACAAATTTTCTTAAATGGCAAATTGGATGGTAGAGGGGGGGTTTATTCTTTGGGAACCGTCATCACAAAATTTGATGGTGGGCCGAGTCTCTATCAGTTCGACCTCAAACATCTGGACCAGGGTCAATTACATTTCTGATGGTACCATGATGGTGTTTGGCCCAATGAGCGATGGGAATCACACATAAGGCCATCCAATATAGGGATGGGACCATTTGGTTGGGAATGGGTTTGGGACGGCCAACCTGCCCGCGCTCAGTCAATTAACCATTCATTTGGTTGATAGAGGCCCATTGGGCACAACACCTAAATTACTATTGGAGGGTTTTGAACTCTTGGCAATGGCGCCTGATATTTGTTCTGCTGATTTTAGGGGTCAAATTGGAACTGTTGGGCGATCCAGCTGATGTTTCATTCTTCATGCTTTTACAACCATGTGAATTTTGGCCATCAGCCTGATTGCTGCCCAAATTAGATCTGACTGATTTCAGTTTGATAATTTTGGCACAGATTTCACTGATTCCCCGCAATAGTTCTGCCAAGGTGAGTGAGGAAATTGGGGGTGGGATCCAAAGTGGATGGGCTGTCACCCATCGCTCGTCAACTATGGGGTTGAGATCGCCTTGGGTGATGAGGGGTACTGCCATCCTCTTCAGTGTTTTCTTACTTGGGAACAGAAAGCTAGATCAATCGAGAGCCAAAGGACACTCCCCAGAACTTAAATTACCCTTTCCTTTTCCCAAAGGGATGGCCCCCCCACCGGGAAACTGCACCAGAGCCACATTCTTATGCGCTTTGGGTAACTTGATAGCCATAATCATCATGGCCTTCTGCAGCAGGTAGGGAGCCTCGGGGTGGGATGTGTGGAAAGCATCAACCAGGTCCATACAATTCATGCGATTGCGCGCCTTGACCCAACTGTTTTCATAAGCTGGATAGCCTTTCCAGGCCACAAGGTATTGGACTGATCGTCGTGACTTCTGAGATGCCAGGATGGCCTCCACTTCGGCTTCCTCCTCATTGTTGATGATTATTGGTTCTGGGTCCATGGGAATCACACCTTGAAGGGCGACAGCTGGGATACATGGAAAACTGGGTGTTGCTTCCGATGCGCGGGAAGCTTCAATCAAAACGCCCCATTATCCAATACCTCCTCCACTAAGTGGGGACCTGAACGCTTGCTGGCGAATTTGTGGGAAGGGGTTTGGATTCACAAATGGTGGGTATCGAGCATGACATAGAAACCCACCTTAAAGTCATGACCTGGAAGGCGTTTACAACCCGCGAATCGCTTGTAGTCATCAATAGCTTTAGTAAGGTGTTCCCACACTAAAGCTTGGGTTGATCAAATATGGCCAGCATGATCCGCGGCAGCTTGCACTTCTGGTCGCAAACATGCCCCAACTGAGAATGATGGGATATAACCCAACGTTGCTTCATATGGTGAGAAACCTGTGGAAGTGTGAGTCCCTTTATTATATACAAATTGGTCAAGGGGCAGGTCATCGGCCTAGGTATCTTGCGCTGCTACCGCATAACAACGCAGGTACTGTTTGAGAACTTGGTTAACCCGCTCAGTCTGGCCGTCAGACTGGGGATGATATGCCGTGGATTGACAGGGGGTTATCTTAAGGATTAACAAGAGTTCGCTCCAAAATGGGCGGTAAACTGGGTCCCCTGTCACTAATGATTTCCTGGGGAAGGCCAAACATTGAAAACACATGGCGAATGAATAGATGCACCATTTCTTCTGACAAAATCACAGAAGTACAAGGAATGAACAGGGAAAATTTGGTAAAGCGATCTACCACCACCATTACCGCTGTGAAACCATTGGAGCAGGGGAGTTCACCAATGAAATCTATGGACACTGAGGTCCATGGACCTTCCGCCTGTTGTAAAGGGTGCAGGAGGCCATTTTTTCTGGAATGATCTGACTTGGCCCTAGCAGAGTTAAGTTTTCAGCTGATGGTGCAAGCTAAAATAACTTAACAGTGAAATTGAGGGTATAAACTCGCTTTTCAAATGAGACTCCTGCCCATAAAATTGGGAAGTAGATTCTCCAATAATCCTCGATAATAGCCAAGTAACTCTGGTATACTCACCGTTCTTAAGTCTACTGGCATCAACAAATACAAGACCTTCTGTCTTTGTACAAAATCAGGAAATTATTCCTCTATAATTGGGACTACTTCTCCAGCAGGCAACTATGTACTTCTATTAGGGAAGAATAAACATACACAACTATCTAATATAGATGTAATGGCGACAGATACAAATATCCAACAGATGACTGATGGATAATAATTAGAAACTAAGCAACAGTAGTTATTAATGATCAATAAACTAGTAAATGATGATTAATTGATTTAGTTGATGTTTTATTAATTGGCCAGGTGCCAGTATTATATACCTCTCAGGCATCTCCTGGCTGAACTCATCTACTAGATGAGTTCATTCATATTATGCCAATCCTCTGCTGGCTATGGCAATAATTATGAAAAATCCCCAAGTCAATTCAGCCCATGAATTGACTAAAAATAACAATCATTCTAGCCCGATTGGAGGCAATTTTACTCTCATAATTGGGATGACTTTGGGTTTTGAACTCAACATCAAAATCTTCCCGATTAGAGCTATATCATAGCTTGACATCTAACAATAAATGGGGAATAAAAAATATATGATCATAAAAGATGATGCACCCCAATTCAGGATGTCAGCAGGCCTCTCAATAGCACTAAGTACGCCCATAATTGGGACATCTATGTTTAAGTGCTTAATTATTGATTTCATTAAATCAAACCCAACTTCCACCTTAGTGCATTAAGATTAATGTACTAATTTAGGAGGTGCAATTTAGTTAATGCCATGGGACCACTTTGCACCCAAGTGTACCCATAATTGGCCATAATATAATATCATAGCTATTATTGGCTACAATAATTGGACACCTCAAATGAAATTAGAGTGGTTATGAGGTGAATCTGATTTATCAAATTATGCAGATGAATTGAGAGAATCAAAGGATCTATCAATGGAAGTAATCTATCAGCATTGATGGTTTTCTCAAAGGGTTTATTTTCGAGTCAACCATCAAAATCTAACAACAAGTAACACAATCGGTGATCCAAGTCAGAACCTCTTTGGTCAGTCCTGCCCAATTAAAGGTTTGCTTGATCAGATTAATGCATATCTTGTTACCAGGGTGTCTGACTGTGGGGGGATCATAGTGTGCGCGGAATACATTCAGGCGGAAGGAGGGAGGCACCCAAACACAAGAACAAAAGTAGATGAGACCTTCTTCTAAAGAATATAGGGAGTGTTTGGGGCTCTAGTGAGTCAATTGTTCAATAAACTCCACGCCCTCAGGGAAGGCCGTTTGACCAGCTAGCACCTGGACCAACAATGGATCATCAGGTGACAACGCAGTGGAGGAAACAATGGAGGGAGCAATCAATAGGATTTGAGTAGCAGGGATCATGGTAACGAGATCCACTTCCTCAGGTTCTGAGGGACAGTGAGTGGGACTATGGCTTAGGAAATTGGGAAGGACATTTAGCACACCCTTGATGAATTCATATTTGAAGTTAAAGCTGCACAGGTCCTGATAGGTTTGGGCTTGCCAGTGTGTCAATTTTTGGGGTTTGCAAAAATACAAGAGAGCTTGGTGATCTGTGTGAACCGTTAACTCATGATGAGCACCTTGCAACAGGTACTGCCAATGAGTTAATGCCCATGCAACAGCGGCCAGTTTCTTGTCATAGATGGCCCAGGACTGCTCCGTAGTGGTGAATTTTTGGGAGAAATAAGCGACCAGGTGCTCAAGACCA
>JAKSZP010003651.1:0-14700 GCA_022478985.1 Massospora cicadina | reverse complement strand
TGCTGAAAATTCATCAAAGCTATCCTTGACTTTAATCTGGTATTAGTGTGGGTTGATGCTGCTAACAATTGACTTTTGAATTTCTCATAGTTAATGCACACATTATCATTCTCTTCTAGTTTACTTTATAAACCAACTCAGCGCATCACCAGTGAGTTGTGAACCCACTTCCATAATTTTCCGTGCATCATCTGAATAGTTCTCAGGATAAGCTTTAAAATATGCCCCTAAGATGGAAGACCTTCTTTCACTTCAGCTAAAGATAACTTCTTTTGCAAGGAAACTGTAGGGTAAGTAATAGGTGTATGGTTGGCCACACTAACTGTCTGAACTTGACTGGGTCCTACTGCTCCTTTATAAGTTGTTTTATCTTTCTTTACTGGGGAAAACATCTGCATCAGCAATTGGTAACTTCCCATCAACAAGGCAGATATCAAAGCCCCCAATAATAAAAACGCGGTGGGATATTTATTGTAAATGGTGGCGGTCAAATTATCAGGGACTGGTGTACTACTGACCTGGTTGGGGGTAGCTAACCATGAGTTAGCATAACCAAGGGGTTTAGCTCAGTATGAAAAGGGCACTAGAGGTGTCCAGGTATAAGGAGTGGTGGGTAAGCTGGCATGGGAGTTGCTTAAAGACATGGATTTAAAAGGGGAAAGTTGAAAGGATGTTTCTTGGAAGCTGGGGTGGTAGATCAGTTTTGATAACACTTTAGTAAATAAACTTAATAGTGTTTTCTCTTAAAGAATATTTTTATTGACACACTTTTCTTTCTCGTTGCAAACACTTTTGCAACCCATTCAATTCAAGACTAAATCTAGTTTGATAATCTCATAGAGGGGATTAGTCTGCGCCCATGTCTGGGAGCAGTTGGACAAGCAAGGCAAGAGGAGCAGGCGGAAGGCCCGCGGCCTCTAACATTCGAAAACGCCCTGGAGAATCCAGCAGAATAGAAAAAAATCTAAAAAAACTGGCGGTCACAATTTCCCCGGAGATACTCGCGTGGCAAGCACGATGCAACCAGTACATCAATACACCACATTCCCAGCCACTTTTGTTGGTGGAATTCGGAGTCCGTGTGTATCTGGACATCCAAAAAATGGCCCTATGGGAAAAATTTTGTGAATATGTACACAAAATTTTCTTGACCGCGGTGTACATTGCACCTCACTCCATGTCACGCGGTTGGCTGGACCTAGGTTTTAAAAGCAAAATAGCAGCAGACAAGGCTGCAGCGGTGCGTGTAGTGGTCGACCTCCCCGAAGGGCAACGGGTCATTGAAACTAAATGCACCAGATGGACAAAATCAAACCAAATTTTCCTCACATTTGACTTTTGCCTACTACAGTAAAACGTGACATTTTGGAGCAACACCTGAAAGATGGTCTCGCCATATATGGCGAAATACAATATTTCAAAATGCAACATTTCATGCTGATGCCACACCTGTGCACTGGCAAAGCCATCGCAGTTCTGACCCCAACTGAGGAGATCGCGAAGGACCTAACCCAGATCCCGCACTCCACCTTTATTGACATCGCAGGGCACACCACCCACCCATTCCGGGTAACTGTGGACAGCGCGCCCCCATTTGCACCCACTGTGACGCATTTGGCCATAAGGCACACGCATGCCCCATCAAAGAGGGCGTTACATTCCAAGAGCACCCCTCGGCGGCCATGGCCAGCGGAGAGGCGCACTATGAACCAACAGCAAGCACCAAAGAGGCTTTCCTGTGGGGAGCACAAGGCTGCTACCTATTGGTAAAGCCCATCTCCCCGCAGGAGCGGAAGAAGGCCAAGCAGGCCCATAGGACCGCAGCCAAGGAAGCGGCCAAGGTCACCACCACCATCCCATACTCACAACGCCAGGAGGACATGGAGACCTTTGTGGTGGAAGCAACTCAGGAATCCATCACCCAATCAGATTGGGAGGCCCAAGCTGAACAGGCCACTCAATCTGAGGATCTGATGGGAGATTTGATCTCACCCAATCGCTGCACCCAAGCCCTGGTCGAAACTGACTTGGGACCTATCCCAACAAAAAATTTTTTTTGCCCTACTCGATGGTGCACCGAACTTATCCGCACCGCAAAAAATTCGTCTGACGTCGGGAAAACAAAAAGCGAAGGCCAAAGCCAATGTGACTCTTTCCACAAAAATTAACAAAAACCCTGATAGCGTTGCCACTAATACCTGTGCTGCTGTGAAAGCCCATGGGGACCTGGAAGAGGCTGGTGGGCCAGGGGGCCCACCCCCTCACACCTAAGGTGCGATGGGGGAAACCTTCACTCTAGGGACACTGAATATCGCTGGACTCAAGGCCTCCCCATCCTGGGCTAGGAAACTGAGTTTTTTACAAAATAATTTACCCGTGGATATCCTGGCCATCCAGGAAACCCACTGTCCACGAGGTTCTGAGGATGCTTGGAAAACAATGCTCCTACCATCCCTATCCTTTTGGTCAAAGCACTGTGGGGTGCTAATTCGGAAAAACAATTTTTTCAAATTTACATCTTCAGAAACATTCCTAAATGGCCGAGTGCTCATTGTCACCTTCTCATGGGCTGATGTTGCACACACAATCATCAATATTTATGCCCCAAACAGTGCGCAAGAGCGTCAGGAATTTTTCTCATTGGTCAAATCCCTCCCACTACCCCCCGATTCTTTCCTAGTTAGTGACATGAACTGTTGGCTAACCTCACCAACGGACCGGTGGCCGCCCTCACCCCACGCCCCACAGGGTCACAGAACTATGCGTTCTAAAAGCCACCCTTGAGTTAATGGATGCGCTGCCGCGACATGCCCCACTGCTCAAAAACATGATGCATCCCCACGTCCACAACGGCCAATTAAGGTCCATGACCTGCATTGACCTTATTCTAGCGCCTGCGAAATTCCAACCCCACATCTCCCACTTCAAAACAACGAAAATGGAATTCTCCGACCACCAACTGGTCTCGATAACATACCACTTACCTGTCACAGTTGCAAAGGCCCCACATTGGTGCAAAATCTGCCCCCCAGAGCTTGCGTCGCCAGGATTTTCCATGTGGGTGGAAGAGGCAACTTTGGCAAAATCATTTGTTGCACCATTTTGTGCGGACCCCATTTCCACATGGGCAACTTTCAAAGAAGACACCATCTGCCACTATCGCCATCTCTCATCCAGACGCTCATGAGCCACATCGGCAGTTATATCGCGTGCACGGGCGGAATTGGCCTACTTGGAGTCCAACATTCCAGCCTCAGGATATAGCCCTGCATGAGCCAGAAGTGGGCGGAGGCAGCAGCCCACCTCAACGCACTTGAAAGGCAACACAAACATTGGGTTTGTGTCCAATACAGGGCCACACACATCACTAAAGGCGACAAGTGCACTGCATACTTCTTCAAAAAATTTTTTGCACCATGCCAGAGCGTGGCCTGCACACAGGTGCGAAGATCGGATAATTCTATTGTGGACACACCGGCCGAAGTGGCAATCGAAATGTAAAGATATTACTCCAAGTTATACCGAGCTGAACCAACTCAGCTGGCCGAAATGGCAGAATTTCTTGACAGAGCTCATATCCGCACCATTTTCTGATACCCGGAAATAATGAATTTAATTACTCTGAATGAATTATGGACTACCATTCACGGTGCGCCAAACTGAAAATGCCCAGGCCCAGATGGCATTCCATATGAGTTCTACAAAAAATATTTTAAAAATATATCCCCATTGCTGCTAGCCTCACTCAACCAAAGCCTGTTGGAAACGCGCCTCCTACCAGGAGGACATGAGGCTTTTACAGTCACACTCTTCAAGAAAGGGGATAGGCTAGACTTAGCCAACTGGCGCCCCATTTCTCTAACAAACACAGACACCAAAATTTTAACAAAAATCATGGCTAACCGTTTAGGGACTGTAGCATCTGCCACCATCTCTCCAGAACAATTTGGTTTCATCCCCAGAAGGTCGATTTGGGATAACGTGCACTCTGTGGCTAATGTGTGTCAGTCCACAGCCTCTGGGGCACTTGTATTCTTGGACCAACAAAAGGCCTATGATAGAGTAAACTGGGAATACCTTAGGGCCTGCCTCCAACAATTCCGCCTACCTCCCCGCTTTATTAACTGGGTGATGCTGCTCATGGAATCTGCAACAATGGCTGTGCGCGGCCCAGGTTTCCTAACGGAAGTAGTCCATCCTCAAAGGGGCCTGCGACAAGGGGACCCCCTGAGCCCACTCTTATACAACTTCAGCCTTGACCCACTACTGCGAAATGTGAATGCCCAACTCACTGGGGTCCATGTGCCAGGCCAAACCCCAGTCAAGATGATGGCATTTGCAGATGATTGCGTGGTGGGGGTGTCTAATAACAAAGATGCACGCGCGCTTGAAGCCCTCATCCAGGAATATTCCTGGGTAAGCAACGCGGCACTGAACGCCTCCAAAACCGAAATCATCCTCCTTGGTCGGTTTCAGAACTGCTGGGCCCCAGCAAGTAGTTCCCAACACAGCCCAGCTGCTCGCCCAAGTCCACGCCTTACTAACTCAAAACACACCACTCCACTGGTGCTCCCCTTTGTGCCGCGACCTACCATAGGACCGGTACGCCATATGGGCGTGTGGTTGGAGGCAGGAGGATACGCGTCAGCAGTAATGGAGGGCCATATACTGGACAACGTGACGAAGCGAATCGCCTCTCTCAGAGCCCACCCTACTACCCTCACTGGCAGGGTTGTTCTTGCCAACTCTAGGCTCCTATCCAAAGTCTGGTTTGGAGCCCACGCCATCCCCTTCTCCCCAAGCTTCTTCAAATCCCTGTATGCTTTGCTACAAGGTTGGCTTTAGTCAGGCCGCCCTCCACCAGTACGGCTAGAGGTCATGTTTGGCCCTCAACATCATGGTGGCATGGACCTACTTGACTTCAAAGCCCATGCCGCCAAGATCCTAGGCACCTGGATTGTGGCCGTCACTGCTCCTACACTCCCATCCCAACACTGGTCCCGCGCGGCCTGCTCCAACTTCTCCCGAGCCTTGGGCCTCAACAATCCATCAAACCCCCACTCCCTGATGAAATACCTCGCATCACACACATCAGCCACAGGTCCTCATGGGACCAAAACCCACTACAAACGAATCCTACTCTCCATGTGAAGCGCAGAGTGGAGAATTTGTATTAGTGGACATACAACCTGAAGAGGCCGCCCCTCTCCTCAGTTCACACAAGAGGTACAGGGGCTACCCATCCATGATGGAGTGATCCCCATTCGACCCCATGTCCTATCTAGGGTGGACTACCTGGACATGATGGACATCCCTTATTCCACTGAGACCCAAAAGACTATCTGGAAATACGCACACCATCCTCTGTTGCAGCCTCAAGTCCGCTCCCATGTGTGGTGCTGCCTGAGGCGGGTGTATCATACAGCTGAGCGCTCTAATGCTTTACACTCATCCTGTGTCGTGTGTGGCCAGTATGGAATGCTGTTTCACCGCCTGGAGAAGTGCCCCACCTCTAAAGTAATATGGCGCGAAGTCCAACGTCTGGTAGGTTAGGATCAAACACATCCCTTCAGTCTGTCAAGAGATATGTTTGCTTCATCAATGGCCTCCCCCTCCCACCCTCCCTTCATGCTCTGGTGGTTGCAATTGCCATGTGGACTATCCACATGATTGTCTTGGATGCCATCGCCGGATCCATCCCCACCCTCCCTGAAGCTGTCCACAGATTCCAGTCTCATTTGGTGGATCACTTTCAAGTGTGGATGTTTGGATATCTCCCACCACGTCGCCGGCAGCTGGTCTCCTCCTGGTTCCCAGTCTGGTTCATCAAATCAGACCCCTTCCTCCACACGTGCTCAATAGTGGCTACGCCCCCTACACACGTTCCCTCCCACCTTCCCATAAGTGGCGTTCCCGCTGGCAACAAGTGATAGCATCGCTTCTCTGGGGTGCCTCACCTGGTACTAAGTTTTGTCTCGTCTGAGTCATATTTGGAAGTGTCCGTCCCATGGTCGGCCTTCCCCGCAATAAATTAAAAATATTTTTATTGACCGCAAAGATTAACCAAATGAATGCCTTGGTTTTATATACCATCCAACTTCCTGGACTTAAAAAAGCTTAATTGATTTTAAAACAGTGCACTATTCTTCTCTGGAGCTTATGGGATTGCAACTTGCAAGTGATTTTGAAAGGCAGTGGGAATCATCTCAGTCTCATCATAAATTCGTTTTATTGCGATTAATTGACTCGGAACTATTGCAAATGAATTAATTTAAATGATTAATCGAACATTTTCACTACAATCATTCATTTGATATGCAATTATTCTATCTAACATAATCACATATCCTATTGATTTGACTGACAATATTTGTAAGATCAGGAATTCCACTTTTGCCAGGATTTACCCTGACACCTGTAGTAATACTTCCCTCATGCTGTGCTAAAGACATTGCAAGCTATAATAAAAAGGTTTTCTATATTGACATGTCTTAGAGCTGACGCTGAAGTGAAGAAATTTTTAACAGCTTTAAATGTCCATTGCTATTCCGCCATCCATATTAATGACGCGTTTTTCCCATCAGAGGGTGGAGAGGGCAGCAATTTCCAAAATCACCAATGAGAATTTCCTCAGAAAAGTGATAGGTCAAGAAAGCTGTGGAGCTGCTTTTGGGTAGTGGGCATTGCCCATGTCTGCATAGCTTCCAGTTTGGAGTGAGCAATAGATTGCTCATCTTTAAGCACCACATTTCCCAATAACTGCACCTCCTCTTTGAAAAAATCGCATTTTGACAGCATTGCGTGAAGACCTGAATGTTGCAAGGCAGCTGCCACTGCCACCAGATCCTTATCATGTTGCTCTGGGGGTAGGGAAATGTACCATAATGTCATCAATATATTCCACTGCGCTTGTAAAGTGGAGGTCACCCAGCGCGTGATGATAATCCTCTGGAAAATGGTGGGAGCGGTTTTAAATTAGAATTGCATGCCCTTGGACTGGTATATTCTGTGGCAAGTGTGTATCACCATCAGCCATTATTGTCCCTCATTTACTCAGACTTGGCGGAAGGCGTTGACTAACCCCGGTTTTAAAAACACTTTGAACTTGAAAATCGCTTGGGAGATCACAGCCTCCAGTGGGAGGGGATATGGGTCCAGTACTGGAACAACATTTATGTGGCCATAATCCAACATGGTTGCAAGATTCCATCAAATTTTAGGAAAAAACCATGGGTATGACACCTGAAAGGTTTCTTTATTAGCCATCATTTGGTCATCATGATATCAATCCAACTCTTCAATGCCTGATCCTCAGCCAACGTATACAGGTATAGTGGGCAATTAATATAAATGAGATCCACCGTTAGGCGAAATTGATGTTGAACTCAGAGTGGGGTGGCAATCAGTTCACTTTGTCCATGTTATATATTTCTTTGTATGGTTCTAATATTGCAGGAATCATGGGGAGGTTAGGGACTGTACTTGAGGCGGAGTGTTCCACTGTGGCTGCCAGGGCTTTTCCTTTAACCAATATGGGGAGCAGGGGAATTTTGCCAGAGTGTCAGTATATCAAGAAAGTGAGCACATTTCATTCAATATTGATTGCAACTGTTTGTCAGCACCATCATCCTACTCCCAGGATCATGGGGTAGTGTAGGTCCAGAATCTCTGAGAAGTTGGCATGGAACTGTTGCCCATGGGCTGAGAAGTATAGTGGCTCACGTAGAGGCAAGGTGACCATTGTTACCTTAGAGGTTCCCATGACGGGAGCTCCATGGTGACTGCCAAGTCTAATGGCTTCGCAATTTGAGGTCAATAAAATTTGCTGATGCTCCCATGTCCACTAGTGCATTCATCACTTCCCTTCTGGAGCCCACTATGATGTCCACGGAGAACAAAATATAAGCAAAATTGAATTTATTGAAAATTTTCAACATGCATATTTCCGCGGTGGTGACTGCAATTGTGGATGCTCCTGTGATTGATTAAGAATTTTGAGAAGTCATTGCTACCTCCCACGCATATAAGAGCAGGGATGACGTGGGGTCCAAAAAATCTGTCAGGGGACGTACATGGGTAAGATCATCAACAATAGAATTATGCCGGCAATCCTCATTAATTTGATCCTTTGCTTCCATCTGGTAGGGGGATAGTGTGGGGGGCATCTGGATTCACTGGTATGAGTATGATGCCTGGGGCTCTGTATGATACATCATTGACCAAGTTCATGAGTCTGAGTGTTTTGTCCTGAATTGCTAAAATCTACAGGACCTCCAGCTGTGAGGTGAATGATCCATATGACAGGGGGCGGGCTGGTCGCGTTGTGTAATATCAGAGGGGTATGCTTCTTCCTTCTGAATCATCGAGGGGACATATGGGGCAAGGGACAATATATCCAGCGTATTAAAGGGGGCATCTTGCTGATCTGTTTCCGCTGAGAGGGTGTCAGATACACTGCCCAATACTGGGCCTTGTTCTGGTTTTCTATCCACTTTTCCGTTCTTGTTGAATATCATGGTTACCCCATGCTTAGGGGTGGAAGGATTTGGTTTGGTATAACGGACATGTGGCTTTACGGTGCCTGATTTTTTGTTAGGTCATATTCCAGGGCGGGCCTCAATTTGCTGGGATAGTTTGTATGCCCCCTCCAGAGTTTGGGGTCAGTTGAACCATGCCATGTATGACCCCACTCCTTGGTTGAGAAAATCACGGAATGCAGCAGTGGCAATGTCCGCTGGTATTTAAAGAGAATCCAAAAGTTGGTGGAAACCATTAATATGATCCTCCAAATTCGTGGCCATTCCCCGTTTATAATGATTGTTACAAGAGTTGCAGCCTTTATGCTAGCGTGGCCACCTTAGAAAAACTACCGTAAATAGTGAGGGAGGCGACTCCTATAGGTATGAATTTTGGTACAAAAGTGTGTGGACCCAGATTTTGGCCTCGCCGTCCAAGGCATCTAATAGTGCCAAAAGTTGTTGACCCTGCGAAGCCACAGTGGTTCCTTTTAAGGGTGCTCACAATTTGAGCTCGCCAGAACTACCAACACCTGGAGGGCTACTTCATCAGAGGGACATGGAATAGCCCTATTACTGTTATATTACACTCTTGAGCACTTGAGGGTGAATTGGCTGCGCTTCTTGGATCAAAAGTACTTTCTTGATGGCCTTGATTAGTGAAAACCATGACCAGCAGGACAGAAGGATGCGCATAAGTCCATATAAGCTCTGTTTAGCCATTGATGAGCCCAGGTTCAGCAAATCCTGGGCTAAAGATATGACAGCAGTATTAATTGGCTGGATTACTATGTCAGACAATCGACATGCCAATGATAGACTTGGCTTCCTTTTAGGGTAATATAATACCCATGATAAAATTTAGAGTCTGTAAGGCATCGCCATTATGATGATATTCAAATAAGAACCACGTGGGGACTTGTGCATAAAGTATTGGTCAATGAACATCATTCCTTCTCTGACTAGTAAGCTGATTGCCAGAAGTAGTCTTGACCATGCTTAAATATTTGGTCAAACTTTCAGGATTGGTGGGAGGGTTGTTCCGTCCATTGGGGTTTCTATTCAGGTAGGATTCCAAATTCAGTTGGATATGCACCTGATAACTTGCGGCAACACTATTCTCATCGGGGCAATCCCAGCTATTTTGCTTTGGGTAGCATCCGCCAAATCTTGGTTCCCAAAACCTAATGATTGAGGCGAATTGGATAAGTACTGGGTCGATCTTCCCTCCTTGGTTTACTTTTGGGCCATACTCCTGATACTTGTGAGCGCATACTTAATTTGAAGGGTGACAATCATTTCGTCAGGTTTAATCCCAACAGAGTCTCCCTGATGCAACCACCAAATATCATTTTCATCTTCTTCATAGTTTGGCAGATTAAGTTGGGCGTTTGGTCATTCTGGTTACTTTGAGATTCCTGATAGTCGTTTTGCTGGATTGGTGCATCTTGCAAATCTCATAGGGTATGACTCCTGAGGGTTTCCGCGCTGTGAGAAGCATTATCTGAGATAACCAATTTGATGGCCACCATCATTACTGATACAGTTACGTGGACCCTCCATAGGTTGGGGTGATTCCTTGGGGATCGCCAGACTAGTTTGAAATTTTAAAATGTTTAAAATATTTGACAAAAAATAAAAGTTTATTAAGGATAATACAAAATAACCCGGCATTCTACCATCAGAAGTGCACTGGGTTTAGAAATTGAAGTGAGGATCGGACTCTTGGGAACATTTCTTACAACTGGGCACGTGAATCTTTTTAAAATGCAAGGACTTTTGTGTCATGGCTTGGCTTATACAGTGCTGGTGCATCGATATGCAGTTACTGTTGCCAAATTTTTTCTTCCATTGAGTTTCAGCATGCCATCATATCTCGTAATTTCTTAACAAAATTTTCTTTCCCTTTGGAAAGACACCACCAGATCAATTATGGGGCTGACGTTCATGTCAGGACATAGGCCTCAATCTGACCAACTGTGCTCAGATCTCATCTCAGATTGTTGCGATTTTAATGACATAGGCTTCAGCCAAATTGAATTTCCTGGCAAATCCTTTCCTTCCACTCTTCTATTGGTCATAAAATTAAGACGAGGGGCCTTAGAAGAAACTCATTACTCATCAAGGGTGTGCCATAAATCTGCATATGCTTTTAATAAAAAGGCTTGGGGACATTTTCCCTTCTTTGATTGAGTGGGTTGAATAACCAATTCAGCTTTATGGGTGTTGGATTTTTGCCCACCTTTCCAGCTTCCTAGATTGCCTGTTGAATTTCTAGGGGATAAGTCCCTCTGGCGAGTGAATTGTATATTGGTTGACCCAAATTTTGGATTAATAATGTTCAGAAATTTTGGGTAATTTTCCAGGTTCAGATCCATTGGGATTGATATGGGTGAATGCTTAAGATATAGTTGGGCAGAGTTGCCGACAAAATGGGGGCATCTGATAGTAGATCAGTGATTAACTATAAAGTTTACCAATTGGAATCAGTCAGGTTTCATCACCAACCAATTGGGAACTTAAGTAGCAGTTGTGAGGTGAGTGATGCCGCCTGCAACTAGTAATCAATAAGTTGGTTTGCGACCTTCCATAATAGGTAAGGAGTCCCATTACCTAAGCAGATCGCTAGCCAAAGATAGTTAGTTTGCTGTAATTGAGCGGGAAACATTAGGGACACATTTTCTGGCTCTTTCCATTTAAGGTCTCAAGAATTTCCGATGGAGGAATCCTAACCCAATAAAGAAGACCATCGCTGGTGAGACTTTGTAAGGAAGTTCAAAAGCAGCGGCTGCCATTTCGTGGCTGAGGCACCAACAGAGGAGTTGAGCACCGAATTCCCCCTATAAATTCCCTAACAATTCACATTAATAAAAAAAGATTCATCCTAAGAAAGAAAAAAATAATTTTACATATAATTATAATTTGAATCTATCTTTATTTAACGACTGTTGTGGTATATAATGATTATGGACTCTTTTGTTGTATAAAGAGTAAGGATTGAGGATCCTTAGAAGAGAAGCAGAACTTAAAAGTGAATCTCCACAGACTCAGAGTGTCAAGAAGAAAGGCAGGAACCCTCTGAAACTGATAGTGTATCAAGTTAGACAAAACAGGAAAGAAGTCCCTATAGTTAACATCACCAGTATTTAATGGATAATTACAGGTCTAGCATTGAATCATATCAGAGTTATCTATTCAACTACAGATAATAGTTGTTATACTATTATTAATAACATATCAATTACTATCAAGCAATGAGAATAGTGCACATACTGAACATGTTCAGTTAACTTTTGTGAGCTATCAGTCAAAACACGATTCTATCATTTGGTACTCAATAGAGTAAACAATTACCAATTTTAACAATTGATGCTCACTACAGGGGGTAGTTGAGTAAGATACGCCAATATTGATGTCACACAAGGATGAGTTAAGAATACTTTGGATGGAATTGGAAACTGTCAACAAGAATGCTTTATTTTCAGCTGATAATAAAGAAATTGCTACCTTGGAGTAGAGAATCACTGATAATGAGTAAGGATTAGTTAATGTTTCTAATCTTAACTATGAGTTAATAGGAAAGTAACATCATTGAAGAAGAAAGAAGGAGATTTAGTCTAAGTTTTATTTTTAAAAACAGAACGTGAAACAGATCGCTTTCAATTGTGTTTCACTCAGCTCAGACATGAAGCATTTAGTAGAGCAAATTGAAGAACTGAAGACTCAGAGATGCAGATGTGAACCCTATGTGGCGACAGACGCCAAAGAAAGGATACAAAAACTCTAGTTGGGAAGTCGACAATTCTTAAATACATGCTGACTGCATTCACTGCCATTTTGGAGATGACCCACAAAATTACTCCTCAAGTCAGTTGGGTAGCTGAGCTGAGAGCAGCAGCTACAGAAACTTTGGAGGAATTTAGAGCTATGCCAAAATTACCCACATTTCATTAGGATAACGCTCCTGCGGTCTTCCAATTGTTTGACATTACTATGTTTGGGTATTAAGATAGTTAAAAAGCTTTGATGGTTATGAACTGTTTGGATAAAGATTGTCAAAACTTGGTGTTAACTCATCTAGAGGGGGACAGCTGGTCTTACTTGGAGACCAAAGCTGCCATAATGAAGGAGTTTAGAAGTCCCATGCATATGTAAAATGCAAATAAGAATTAATGGGAATCCAATTAAGAAAGACAAGACCTTAGCGAATTTTGCCGACCAATTCTATCAAGGATCAAAGATTTTGGTTGGAGCAAAAAATATGACAATTTTGATGTGTAGATCGCATTACAAGTGGCTCTTTGCCTTATGATGATTTACATCAAATGATGTATTCCGCATTAGCAACTGAAATCACCACCTTGCAAACTGTAAATCAATTGAAGATATAAGGAGTTATGTTTGAGGTCCTTAAATGAAGCTTCAATATGAGTCCAATCAAATTCGAATCCTATGAAGGTGACTGAAAACGCTAAGAAGTCAAACAATTAAACAGTTCTGGGAAATAAGCCCATGGAATTTCAAGCATACAATAAGAGTAACAAACGCTGCCATCAGAGCTGAAGGAAGGGCCACTTAGTGGCTCAATGCTTTAGCAAGAAGCCAAAGGGGCAGATCAATGTGGTTTAGGCAAAGGAGGCCAAACCTGCACAGGGGTTGGGAAAAGGGCACATGGCCTAGATAGGGAACAGTATAGAGCTGCAGTTAAAACCGTTCCCCCCAATAATTTAGATGAAGGAATTGACATTAGTGATCTGTTTGTTGATGACAATGCGCAGGACCAGCTTTACCAAGTGGTCAACTTGGATGTCAGTGTGGTAACCAGAGCCATAGTAAAGGGGATTGGCCCCAAAATAATCAAGGAGGTCTTTCATATATTGAGGATGACATATTTATGGGAACCAGCAGCAAGGACAAAGATGAACGTCAGGATGCCAAAAAGGTGATGTTGGCAGGCCTTTCTGACCTTAAGCATACCATGGACCAATGCTGGGTACTGGCCAAATATGACCAGGTTGGCCCTGGGAATGTACATGATGCACATCCTGGCATTATAGCCTAGGCGTTAAAACACAAGTTACGTTCTAAATTATGAAGGTTTAATTCGGTTGATTGGCAAATGGGGTTTCAAAACCCAATCATTTTCAAGATTTCCAACTTTGGTTGGCCTTGCCTTCAACTGATCACTCAAGTTTGGTCAATCACCAGCTATAGTACCTGGCCTGATGGAAGCGTGCACTTATTGTTGCACCTGGGCCTAGAATGGCTTCCACTAATTGATGATTCCCCTGAAATTGTTTAATTATGATTCCTCAAGACTAACCTTCCTCATTGGTCAACTTTCCTATCAATAAAATACCTTGTTAGTTTCCATTTTATATGTTTACTTTGGCGAACCTGTGCGTGGACCTCTTTGGGGAGGTCTCAAAAAACGTCAGCCATTTTATCTACACAAAATCAACTACTGAATCTGGTTTACTGATGGGCCACCCTGGTCCCCTCCGGACTGAGGTTCCCCTGCACTTCCGCCCAGATATTTGATTGGATATGGATTCCCCTTTGGAGTCCACCTAAGTATTGTTGTTTGTATGCTATCTAATAATATCTATCGCATTGTACACCCTTACCCTGTGTTATTTTGGCTCCACCACCTTCTGAGGGGCTACACTTACCATAACACTGACAACTAGTTCCTTGGCGGTGTGGCTGTGCTCTGCGCACCACCACGTTGGGAACAGGAGAGTTATAGACACTTTCCTTACATTATTTAATCAACCACTTTTATGTGTTTGCATCAGAATTATCCATGTAGGGCTTTCGCCAAGTGTGAATTGGGTGTGCCTGCCATTTTTCACGGCCCTAATTGGGCTCACCACCATTATCTCATTTGGCTGATGGTTGGGGAGTCCCAGCGTTATTCTTGCTACCTCCAACTAGTAAGTGTCCACCCTTCTTGCTTGTACATGGTGGATACGGACGCTTTGCAAACTTTGAGTTGTAATTCCCCAAGTTTTACTAAAATTCACATAAACGATATAATTAAAATGATTTTTTGGCACCGCATTTGGTTGGTGCAGGTGGGACTATTGAAAAAGGGCCTTGTGGTGATGGTCTTAGCAACGATGCACAACCTGTCACTAAAATGGGTATGGGGTCGTTCTTAGTCCAAAACGCGGCTTAAAAC
>JAKSZP010003650.1:0-14754 GCA_022478985.1 Massospora cicadina | reverse complement strand
TTTTTGTTGATAAATTTAAAGTTTTGGTTTGCGTGTACTATCACCCCATAGTGATGCGACCAAAACAATATTGTTGGGAGGAGCATGTTTTCCCATGCCTCCTCCTCTTCCTGTGGACAGTGAGTTTCCTGCACCACCAGGATATCCACAGGTGGGTTTGTAGGAGACTCAACTCTTTGGCCCAGGACGTTAAGGCCTTTAGTCCTGCTATGTTCAGCGTCCCTATCTCTACTGAGACTCCCAATGAGCCTCAGGAGCAGTTTGCAGGGCCCTGCAGCCCTACCCCCTCGCTCACATTACTCCCCAATGCACTTCTGCTGCTGAGAGCATAACCATGAGTAGGAGTTGGGGTGTATTCTGCCCCTTTTATTGCCACTGTTTTTGCTCCTCTCTTGGCTTTTTTAGTTCCAATCTATCATTGCGGTGCACTTGTGTGCTCTTATTGGCTGCATTATTTTCTTGCGCATTCCATTGTTGATTTTCCTCCCCAATTGAATTATGTTACACAAACCTTTTTTTTGGGGGGGGGTGCGCTGAACCCCAGTTTTGCTGCATTTGTTTCCAAATTGGGTTCCGCCAAATTCAATCTGTTTTGATTGGGTGTTTGGTTTTCCATGGAATTTGATCGGTTCATTGATTCAAATTCATCCATGTCTTCCTATCTGTTCTGGTGATATGTATGATTCCGCTGAGGTCTTTGCCTTGGCCGCAGCCAGCTTGTAAGCTTGTTTGGCTTTTTTTATTCTTTTGGGGAAATTGGGTCAATTATTTTATATTGACCGTGTTCTCTCCAGTTGAATGCTTGTGTTGTATCTGTGATTTTGGTGTACTCTGAGTTGTCTTCGCCCATTTCTTCATCACAGAATTCCATTTCTCTTAGGCCTTCTTTTATGGGGCAAGCATGAATCTTGTGCCCAAAGGCCTGGCAATGGTTGCATATGGGGTGTGCGCTCTCTACTGTTGTGTGGAATAGTTAGGATTTTCTTATCAATAGTGAAGGATGTGATGTGAGAGTTTTTTGTGATATCCTCCACTCCCTTCTGGTTTGGGGGAATGATTGTGATTGTCTTCCCAGTGTTAAGGGTCAGCATCAGCTGGAATCTTTGCATCTCAAATTGATGTATTTCTCTGTAGGCTTCCAAGCCTTCTCAGAGATGTCTTTTGACTACTGTGCATGTCTGTGTAGTCAAAAGGTAATCAAAAATTATGAAAATATCTTTAAATTCGTCCAACGTATGCGTTTGGTCAATACCAAATGCTGACCGTCAGGAAGGTCAAGTACCACTCTGACCTTCGCTGCTTCATTTGCTTCTTCTGCAGCTTCAAACCCAAGGTCTACCCAACCTTTGTGGATAGTATGGTTTATTAAGTACACCGCATGCAGGAAAAATTTAAGTTGGACTTAACCATACTTTTCCCATATTGTCAGTGTTTATATGCCTAAGGAAACTCATATCCCATGTTCCACCAACGACAGTGGTTATGTATGGGATAGTTCCATGTAACTGCAGTATTTTACCAAAAATTTCACAAAACCCGTGGGGGGCACTACCTCAGGTCATTGTTTTTGCTGATATTTTCGTTTGTAGCTGTGCGCTTAGTACCTTTGGGCGGTGCAGGTCCAGGTCCGCTGCCCTTTACCGCGTTTGCCAAACTCTTTACTCTATTACTCTACGTAAATTACCTAGTTTTAATTATCAAATTGTACTGTTTGAATCGAATCATATTACTAAAAGTGATAGTAATTGGAAAAAATTATTCCCATATATATCAACAAATAATTGAAATAGCTCAGGCATTGATGCAACTTTCTGGCTTTATCAACTTCTGCCACTATATGGGGTATTTCAACTTCAGCTACACTTGTAAAGCTGACGCCACCATGGCAGCAACTGTGCTCCTGATTTTCATAGTACCCCTATTCCTACCACTTAGACCTGGCTCCCAGAGGACACCACTTTGGTGGTTCAGATCACTGGTTTGTCCGCTCACCTTCCCTCCACGGTGCTCCATCAGGAGCTGATGGAGGGTTTGGCATCCTATAACTCTGACCCCATCCTACAATTTGTTTTCCCAAATGGGGCCACACGCCTTACTGGGCCTTGGGCGCTCACCATGATCAGCTTTATTTTTTTTGTAATTGCTTTGGTGAATTTTTTTATTTTTTTTGTTGATTTTGAATGACATGTCCTTCAAAGGCAACATGATTAATAGTCATGGGTAGCATTAGCAGAATCACTTGAGGGTCTCTTTCTCCTTAAGACAATCTCTTGATGGAATTAGCATTTATCAATGCACACTTTCTGCTATCTGAGCAGGTAATAACCTCGGTTATTCTAATATGTTAAATTTCTAGTCAGAGCTAGGCTTCTTTTGGCAGGATAGATGTTGTCACCAAGGAAAATTTCTGCTTAACGTGAAGGCAATCTATAGTTAAACTAGGCAAAGAATAATTATAAAAAATTCATTAGATTGAGCATAGAAATATTGAGAAATAAATGGTACTATAAATATTATTAGAATATAATCAAAATAAAAATAAAATAAAGGAAGAGGATATTCCAGAAGGCAAAAGAAAGGCGTATCCACGTGTGAAGGTAGAAATAGATTTGGGAAGTTAGGAGGTAAAGGCACAGTTTAAGTTCAGGGTTGGAGTAGATCAGTATTAATCTTTAAGAGCTGTACTGAGATAATGGTAACACAGTTAAGTGGTTTCCAGTATATGCCATAGGGAAGCCAACAGATAGAAAGGTAGAATAGGTGATACAAGGCATAATAGGTGGTGTGAGGTGGTTAGAGAGGTGGGTAGAGGATTTACACTTGAATATGACCTCAGGCTTGATATCAAGCTTTATTAATAGTTGGTTTGAGCGCTATTCCCTATCTTATCAGCCAGTGGAGCAAAAATGGACAATTTATCTCAACTTTATTTTTTTTTAGTACTAGATGGTCCTATCTCAACTTTATTTATGTGTGAATTTGGTATTATTAAACATTAAATGCTAGGTGAATTAAGATAATATTTGAGCCTTAATCACAATAAAATAGCGAATATTAAATTAATAATATATATAGGCTGAAATTGCCTAATTAAATAAATGTATTATGAGCCCAAGGTTGAGGCTTAAACTACTAGGGAAAATCTAAACAGTAATTATTTCCCATGCCACATACCCTCTAACCTGACTTTCCATTCTAGCCTGCGTCAAGGGCAGATGGACTATCTGTCCACTCTGTTTTGAGCTGAACCACTCAAAATGCAAAAGCCTATCCCTGGCTGCTTCCACCAGCTTCACGCCCTCATCCATTGGATTCCATTCCATTGCCATTCCCACAATTTTATAATATGGGGTACTATAACCCCCTCCCCTGAAGCCTTTTATTGCATCCTAGTCCATAACAACCAACTAGGATCCTCCCGCACTCAGTGCCACAAATACTCCCAACATTTTACCACTATGCTTCCACCAAAACAAACAGTTCTCAATCATATGCCATTTCCCCAATTCAGGATAACCAGAGGTCTTAAGGCTTATTATCTGATGTTGACAAATCTGGTAATTTCATTTAAAGGACCCTCACTACAAATCAATCAGGTTGTTTAACACAGAATTTGATGCTAAATTCCTTTCTCATCTATATGCTCCACAGTCTTATGCCAAACCATTCTGCAGTAACCACCAGCTTGCTGTTGAAGCAGCTGCCACGTCAGATTTTCATCTCCTCCATAAGGCTATACCAAATCAGTGGCGATGCTCACAGGAGGTATTCTACCTCTTCGTACTCTCCACACTTACTCCACAAAGCAATATTACAATGAACAGATTGCCCAAAGCCACAAACAAAGCCATCTGTAACGTGGTAGTGGTAGCACAAAATTCCAAAGCGAAGATTACCATCATCAATATCCCCATGACTATCAAACTCCTTGATGCCCACATTAAAGCTTAAAAAGCTTTAGCTTATTATACCAGTACCTTATTTTAGCAGGTAATATTCTTGAAGTACGCTCCTAAGTGATATCAAACCACATTCAGCTGATGAACTGAACCCTTTCTCTCTGCCTTGGCTCATACCATAATCTGGGATGAGGAAGCTGCTGCTGAAAATAAGTCCCCAAACACCCTACTCCTTCTGCCATGGTCAGATAAAAAATTCTTAAAAAACCACTTGGTTGGTAGTTTTTGTCTAAAGTTTGTCTTATCTGCTCATTTTGGGCATTTTGGTTTATTTCAAATATTTTAGATTAGTTTTTAGCATTTTAGCTTTGCATTATCCATCCCCAGTAGGCTTATCTTTAATAAATTACATTTCTGGTCAATATTAAACTTCAGGTTAGGATGTTGGCTAGTTTCATTGTCTTTTATTTAGATTTCTTTCCATTATTCTCCAGTTGGTTTACAATATTATGTCATCATCCTTGACAGTTATATTTTGTTCCAAAATACATCTGTTATGCGTTTGAGCTTTAGATAATTTCATTGGTGGTTAAGGATATAATTTGGGCACTTTTTACAATTATTTTATTTATGAGGTAAGCTGACCAGGGGACGGACATTACCAAATATATGTAAAACTAAGGAAATAACTAACAAATATAAAAATTGGGCACCCCAGGGTACTCAAGTTACCCCTGTTGCCAGCGGGACTGCCTGGTATGGGGGTTGGTGCACTACTCTGAGAGGGTTTCCCCTGCTACGGAGCAAGTGTGAAGGAAAGGGTCTGTGTAAGGAACCAGAGTGGGAACCATGGTTCTATGAGCGCTTTTTGTCTTGGTCTCATATATCCATAGAGCCAGGCTTGGAAGTGCTCTAGTAAGTGGACATGGAATCTGTTAATAATCCCATGAATGGTTGGGACTGTGTCCTTGAACGCATCTAATGCAATTGTGTGTATTGTCACATTGCAATGGGTATTATTAGGGAACGGAGTGTAGATGGGATTGGTGACTCAAATTGGAGCGCAAAGATGCTCTTTGATATCAAGAATTCTTTTTCGTTTTGAATCTTAAGCAGGCGTGCGACTTTCTGCCATATAGTTTTGGTTGGGGGGCATGTTTCTAGGCGGTGATGTAGGGATCCCTCCCCTCCACATACTACACATGTTTTGTGGAGGGAGTTGAAATGGTCCGCCATCCTATAAGTCCTTCTCAGACAGCGCCAGGCGTTTGCTCTTATCCTTGGATGTAGGAGTGGGTGGTGAGTCATTTTCCACATTGCCTTCTGTGTGGTTAAGTCATAGGGAACGTTTAACATATCTAGGTATTCTATCCTGGCTATTCTTGGGGTTGTTTCGAGCATATCCCTCTGGGGGTGGTTTTCTGGGTTTCTTAATTTTTACTAGGGGCTGGGTCGTCCCCTTCCCCGTATAGTACCCATGTTCTCTATGGTCCATCCCATACAGCGAATAGTTTGGAGGATATGTTTGAAATGAGGGGAGGTTCCATGTGGACCCGTTGCAGTAGGGTGCTTGGCAAGGTATGAAAGTAGTCTGGGTGGACTATGTGGGTTGGTTAATTTGAGCGCCTGTGCAAAGTTAGTCCTTGCTGCTCTGGACCAATGTTGTTGCGGGAGGTCTGGAGCAAGGATTTCCTTTATCCAGGTACCTAGGATGTAATTGGCGTGGCTCTCAAAATCTATTAGTCCCATGCCTCCGCTTGAGAGTGGGCCAAATAGTGCCTCCATCCGTATAGGAGGGTGAGAGCCAGGCCACAGCCAGCCCGGGATAAGCGCGCGAATTGAGGTTATAAAGGTAGGTGAGAAGGCTATCGCATGGGCCTGGTACCACAGTATTGGGAGGATGAGCGAGTTAGCAACTGTAACTCGTCCTGTTAGTCCTGGGGTTCTTCCCTTGAGGGAGGCAACGCGTTTGGATACCCGTTGTAACAGGTTACTTTCCATTGTCTCATTAGCATATCCTCCTGATTCTAGCTGGATTCCAATGTGTCGGACAGGAGTGGTGGTGGGAGGTGTTGCAAAGGGTAAATTAATTGGGTTTTTTTTTTCGAGTGTTGGTGTGAGGTTCTGATGTTGTGGCCCAATTGTTTGTGTATCTGCCTAAGAGGATGATTTCTGTCTTCCTTTTGTTGAGCGATGCATTGCTCACCTTGGAGTATTCCTCTAGAGTGTGTTCCAGCTGTCGGGCATCTTCATTGTTTGCTATACCTGCTACGCAGTCATCTGCAAAAACTGGTATCTTGACTGTTGGTTGTCCTTGTGCGATTATCCCCATGAGACGTGAGTCAGTTACTCGGAAGAGCGGGTCAAAGCTGAAATTGTATAGCAGTGGGCTGAGAGGATCCCCTTGTTTGAGCCCTCTGTGTGGTTTAATCTTGTTTGTTAGGAATCCAGGGCCGCATACAGCCATGGTTGCAGATTCTGTTATGAGCGTCTCCCATTTTATAAATCTTGGTGGGAGTTTGAAGGCATGTAGACATTCTTTTAGGTATGGCCAGCTAACACGGTCATACGCCTTTTCCTGATCCAAGAAGACCAGGGCACCAGTTGTTTTGGATTGGCAAATGTTTGCAACAGGGTGTATGTTGTTCCAGATTGAACGCCCTGGTATAAACCCAAACTGGTTGGGTGATAGGACGTCAGATGCAATTGGCCTAATCTAGCTGCTAAAATTTTTGTTAGAATTTTTGTGTCAGTGTTGGAGAGTGCAATTGGGCGCCAGTTGGCCAGGTCCAACTTGTTACCCTTTTTATACAAGGTTATAACGTAGGATTCATGGCCTCCTGGTAATAGGCGTGTTTCCAACAAACTCTGGTTCATTGACGCTAATAGGAGGGGGGCAATTTGTTGAAGTTATTTTTTGTAAAATTCGTAGGGTATCTCATCAGGCCCTGGGCATTTCCTACATGGTGCACCGCGAATTATCTCCCAAAGCTCCTCCCATGTAATTAGGGATAGTATATTATAATTTAGTGGTGTACTTTGTATCTTGGCATTTAGAATAAATTCTTTAATTTTTTGTGGATCTGTTGGCATATCGCAATATAATTTGGTGTAATAGTGGTGTACTTCCGCCTTGACCTCCTCAGGGTCAGTTGCCACGGTGCCATTGGTCTTGCGGACCTGTGTGCACGTGGGCTGTTTTCCATGGGAGTGGAATTGGTGGAAAAAGTATGTTGAACAGGTTTCTCCTTCCTTTATGAACTTACCTTTGTTTGATACTTTGATTCTGTGTTGGTGTTCAAAGATGAGATTGTTAAGTTGGGCTGAAATTTCTGCCCATTTGTGTCCCCAGTTATGTCTATAACCAGATCTCAGAGTATTTATTTCCAGGTGGTCTAGTTCTGACAAGGTATGCTTGATTATGGCTGTGTCCACGGTGTACTTGCGTGATGCAATATGTCAGGTTTTGTTGATTAAATCTTTTTTGAAATTTTCCCATGTTCCGATGGGATCTGAAGTGAATGGGGCTGTGAATTCTGGGTTTTATAGCCATGTTTTCAACCTAGTCAGATATCTCGGGCAATCTTATATTTTCTGGGTGAAGCTTTCTCCAAGGTGGCATCTTTGTGTGGGATTGGGTTGGCGCTAACTGCACCGTAACTAATTGGTGATCAGAAAAATTGATCTTTTCTGTTGTAAATTTGGAGAGTCTTGAGTGGTGGGATTGTGGGATGAGGATGTGGTCAATACAACTCATCGATATGAGCAGTCTCTCATGTATGTTGGGTCTTGTCATGTGGGGAAGGATTGGTGAATTGGGGGGAAGAGCATCCTGTAAGCCAAGAGATGCCTTCATTGTGCGATATTCAATGTGTCCAGGTGGGTATCCCCTGGGATTATGCCATCGATCTGTATTGGGGTTATCCCAGCAGTTGAAATCGCCTAACATGATGATATCTGGTGGGAGGGTGAGAGTAGAAATTTTTTTCAAAAAAATTATCTCTCAGTTGCAGTGCACAGTGCATAGATACATGCTAACGAAATTATTTCATCTTGGCATGTGATTGTTGCTACCAGGACTTGACCGTGCAAGTGTGATGATGAATTTGTAATTTTAAATTTTTGTTGTTTTGGACTATCACCCCACAGTGAGACGTCCATACTGATTGTGATGGTGTGACCCTGGTTGACCAGGATTCTTCTTCCCCTTGTAGGCAGTGGGTTTCTTGGATGGCTAAGATGTCTACAAGGGGTTTTCGCAGGAATGCCAGCTTTTTGGCTTGGGACATATGAGCCCTAGCTCCCACGATGTTTATGTCCCTATTGACACTGAGGTGCCTGTGGCGCCTCAGGAGCAGTTTGGAGGACCCTTTGGTCCTATCCCACCGCGGCTCATTTTGGCCATGCTCCGCGTCTGTACTCCAACTCTTTCACTGCCATTGTTGGTCCCTTGATCTGACCCAATGATTCAAGGGAATTGCGGTTTTTTGCATTTGCGTCCACTTTTCCTGCACTGGTCTCATGTTGATTTGATGCGGGATGTTGATTGGATTTTATATTTTTGAGGTTCAACTTTGTTGCATTGTGCACTGCATTTTCACCCATGTTGCGGTTGCATTGTTCCTCAGTATGTGCATGACTGATGACGCTTTGTGGCTCAGTCTGGTTACTGTGAAAATTTTCAACCTGGGCATATTGTTCTGATTGGTTGGTTCAGTGAATGTCCGAAATATCTTATGAATTTGTCCGTGGTTAATGGCGGATTCTGTGTGTGCCGCCGCTTCAGCCACTGCTCTCTTGTGGGCTTTTTGTGCTGCTTTACGCTGTTTACTTGTAACTGGGTCAATGATGGAGTATAGTCCATCTTCACCCCAGCGGAATGGGTGGTGGCCATCAATCATTTTGGCGAAGTTTTCATTATCTTTGTCCATAGAATCTTCACAAAAATCATTTTCCATTAAACCTTCTTTTACAGGGCATGCATGTTCCTTGTGGCCCAGTGAGCCACAGTGGTTGCAAATGGGTGGTGCGCGTTCTGGTGTAACTTGGAATGCAGCCAACTGGCCCCCATCTACAAAGTGAAATTCTGCTGCGCGGGAATTCTGGATAAATCCTCTTCCACTTCTGGGAAGGGGTTGATTACAGCAATAGCTTTACCCGTGCACAGGTTGGGCATTAAGCGAAATCGCTGTAATTTGAGTTGTTGGATTTCTCTGTAGGCCACAAGACCTTTGCGGAGCTCCTCCTCAATTACCTTATGAGGAAGGTTGGTGGGGAGTGAGTCAAAGGAGATGAAAAAAGTTTTTGCTTTGTTCCATCTGGTGCGCGCGGTGTGCAAAACTTTTTGCCCTTGGGGAGGACAATTTCCACGCAGATTTTTTCTGTAGCATTGGCTTCATCAGCTGTTTCAAAACCAATATTGATCCAGCCATGGACCATGTTGTTGGTGGCTACGTACACTGCATGAGGGAAAAGTGAGGGCTGTGCCTCACATGTTTTCTCCCACAGGGTCAGTGACTCATCCCCAAGGAAGAGTCTGATCCCGTGTTCCACCTTTGACAAAGGTTGGTTGAATTGAATGTACATGTATTGCACGTGCTTTACAGTAAATACCATAAACCCAGATGGTGTCTGAGTTTGCGATTTTTTTATGGCTTGGGTTCCTGGTCCCCCTCCAGGGCGTTTCTTGCCCTTAGTTGCACCATTAAGCGCACCGCTTGTCATGACGCTTGCCCATGTTGTATTATTTTTTGTTATTAAAGTCGCCCATCTTTCCTGTGTGTGATTATCCAAATTTGCTGTTTGAATCAAATCATAGTAACTAAAATGATTGTTACGAGAAAGAAAAGCTCCCAGACTTTCAATTATATTTTATGAATTTTGAGAACAAAACAAGGCGGGTTTTTATTTGATGATTATTATAATATAAACAAAATAAGGTTTGAAATATATATGATTTTAAGTTATTCTTAGTATATCATTTTAGTTAAGAGGTTGATTACTACTTAAAATGATTTGATAGTTTTACTCATTTAAAAGAAGAAAGGGTTAATATGTGGGTTCTTTGATAGGCTCAGTGGTTTTAGCATGTAATTGGTGATTTATTAATTTAATAGGTTCAATTGTTTTGGCAAGTGTTTGGTGGGTGGTTGATTTGATTCGTTCAATGGTTTTAGTAAGTAATTTGTATCTTGGTTGAAATAATAGGTTAGTTGTTATTGCAGTTTCTATATTAGGGTTAATCTGGCCTTGGGATAGACATCACCAAAGCTCATAATAGCAAACAAAACTAAACTAAAATTAAAACAGGCAGAAATTAGACAAACGGATCACTTTCACTGACACATAAAAAAAACTAAAAAAGTCCAACCAAGTTGTATGCAGTAAACTGCTAGAAAACCATGGAGGAGGGTGAAGGAAAATTTAAGAGGTTTTTTTTGTCTAAATCCAAAAGAACTGGTAATGGCACAAAATTGAGAGCACAGGCATGGTTGAATCATGGAAATGAGGTTAGTGGTAGCAGAATGGCACTTGCAACTCTATGTGTGCAATTAGGAAAGTGCAGATGGAAAAATAAATGGCTTTCTCAGCCTCTAGGCTACTTTATCGATGGTGGACAAGGTAGCAATATTACCATGAGTGATGCAGTTATTTAGCTATACTTTGCAACCACCACGACTTTTCTTAACCTGTGTACTCTACCTGGTAGAAGTGGAGATGTTCTTTTTTGTGTTTGAGGAGCATGGTGCTAAATAAAACATGAGGGAGCATGTCTGCAACCAATACTGTAACTGATTTTACAATGTCTACAAAGAATGGGTGACATTCAGGGGAGGAAAATGCTTCTTCAGCTAATTGATGGTAACTTTGGAATGGGTTGGTATTAGGGCAATGCGCATAAAGATGAGTTGATAAATGAGCCTCAGAGTCAGCTTTGAATAAATCTCAAAGGGAGGAGCCCTGACCAAATTTGGAAATAGGATCAATCCATTCATTTACTTGTTTTAAGTATTATCATAAATTTTGGTTGAGTATGATTTGGCGATCAGCATATGGATGGTCTGGGTTGGGTGGCTAAATGGAGTAATTAGAATTTACTGGGGTCCAAACTGTTCCATAATTGGCTATTTTTAGAAGAGGATGCTTTTTGGGTGGGCTCCTAATTAGTTTTAATTTGGGAATCTGCAGCCATTGCCTTGGGGTGAGGACGGAGGATTGTGCCCCATATATTAAGTAGTTTTATTGGCAATGGGATCCTCATGAGAGGAGTCAGGCATGGGTGCTGTGGCTCAACAGATGGAGGGGCAGCACCGTACTGAATGTTCCAGTTTGTAACAGGCAGGGAAGACGATGCGCCCTCCATCTACTTAGGCCCAGAAAGGATGGCAGGGGAAAAAGGGAAAACAGTGCAAGGAGGAATTGAATTGGTATTTCAGTTAAAGTGGCCATATAGTTGCAAAGATGTGAGATCCCATGAGTCATTTTGCACCATTAGGAACTACAAATTGCAGAATGGGTCATCACCACGTTATAACAACTCCATGATCTGGTCTTTATTTAAAAACATCAGGTGGGAGGTGGGTGAGGATTCCCTAAGCTGAACATAAAAGTGGTATCAATGGGCAACTGGTGTGAATGTTTATAAAGAGTTCCCTGGAACACCATGGGAATGGTAGCTGAAGTTGCAGCACAGATATAAAAGTAAATCCTAGGACAAAGTACCCCTTGTAGTGGAGGAAGTTTTTAAAGCCTACAGGCTGCATCAGTACCTGGGCTAGTTCTATACCTTGTTTATCATTATATGGGAACAAATTTGTCATATTCAACACAAAGTCCAAATTAAAGATTTACCCAGGGGAGCATAAGGTCTGCGTGGCCCTTCTTGAGAGATTGAAAGGTAGATGGCGAGATCCTTGTGTGGAACATATCAACCTGAGGAGCTTAGGGGACAGTACAATTTAGTTTGAACGCGTTTTCCTGTTGCGCATAAAATGCTAGGAGATTTTAGTCAATGTTCTATTTTGGATCAGCTGGCGGTTGGGCTGAGGACTCTAGGTTTGTACAATTTGTCATTACTTTAGAGCTTTTTACTCTGCTTGATATATAATATACATTTTCTTAAAGTAATGCTGAGCAGAAAGAAAAGTCATTTTGGTTTTTAGATTAGTTTTGTAGTTTTTTTATATGAAAGGTTTGATTTAATAGAGCTTATTAATGGTCATCTACCTTATAAAAGCCAGAATAATTAAGTACAATTATTGTGTAAAATTATAAATCAAAGTAACGTAGAAGAGCTTGTCTAGTATTATAAAACTTATAGCTTTGGATTCTAAATTTTGTACTGAAAGTGTGCTCAATTGACTCTATTATAAGAACTATAGCAGGATTATTTAGTAGCGTTTTGTAGAGGATTATAAGTTTAACTTTGTTTACTTGCAAAGATATATCTGATATCTAAGTAAATTAACTGACAACCGACATTTTAATAGAAAAGTAAAGAGCATTGATTTGACACAATAAATTTATTTCAAAAGATATTAGCCATTATAAGATAGATAAAACAAATAAGAGTATGTAATTTTATAAATAATGGTTAAATGTGCTTAGTAGAATATACAGTATGTGAAGGGAAACATGATAATTATACCATCAGTTGGGACCCAGGACAAAACTCAGATCCTGATTCCCCAAAACCCCCATTTGTTTATCATTAGAAGTAAAGCACATAACACCTTAACTTTACTTAATTGTAAAAAGTGTCGCAGGAGCCAGGGCTCATATGTCCCAAGCCAAAAAGCTGGCATTCCTGCGAAAACCCCTTGTAGACATCTTGGCCATCCAAGAAACCCACTGTCTACAAGGGGAAGAAGAATCCTGGTCAACCAGGGTCGCACCATCACAATCAGTATGGACGTCTCACTGTGAGGTGATCATTCAAAACAACAAAAAATTTAAAAGTACAAATTTGTAATCACAACTGCATAGTCAAGTCTTGGTAGCAACAATTATGTGCCAAGAGGAAATAATTTTGATAGCATGTGTCTATGCACCGCGCACTATGACTGAAAGAAAACAATTTTTTGAAAACATTCCTACTATCAACCTCCCACCAGATACCATTATGTTAGGCAATTTCAACTGCTGGGCTAACCCTGATATGGATCAATGGCCTAATCTCAGGGGATACCCACCTGGACACATTGAATATCGCACAATGAAGGCATCTCTTGGCTTACAGGATGCTCTTTCCCCCAATCCACACTTCTTCCCCACATGACGCGGCCCAAAATATGTGAGGGAGCACTCATATCAATGAGTTGTATTGACCACATCCTCATCCCACAATCCCACCACTCAAGACTCTCCAAATTTACAACAGAAAAGATCAATTTTTCTGATCACCAATTAGTTACGGTGCAGTTAGCGCCAACCCAATCCCACACAAAGATGCCACCTTGGAGAAAGCTTCACCCAGAAAATATAAGATTGCCCGAGATATCTGACTAGGTTGAAAACATGGCTACAAACCCAGAATTCACAGCCCCATTCACTTCAGATCCCATCGGAACATGGGAAAATTTCAAAAAAGATTTAATCAACAAAACCTGACATATTGCATCACGCAAGTACACCGTGGACACAGCCATAATCAAGCATACCTTGTCAGAACTAGACCACCTGGAAATAAGTACTCTGAGATCTGGTTATAGACATAACTGGGGACACAAATGGGCAGAAATTTCAGCCCAACTTAACAACCTCATCTTTGAACACCAACACAGAATCAAAGTATCGAACAAAGGTAAGTTCATAAAGGAAGGTGAAACCTGTTTGACATACTTTTTCCACCAATTCTACTCCCGCGGAAACCAGCCCACGTGCACACAGGTCTGCAAGACCAATGGCACCATGGCAACTGACCCTGAGGAGGTCAAGGTAGAAGTACACCGCTACTACACCAAATTATATTGTGAAACACCAACAGATTCACAATAAATTGAAGAATTTATACAAACTGCTGAGATACAAAGTACACTACCAAATTACAATATACTATCCCTTATTACATGGGGGTGAGCTTTGGGAGATAATTCGCGGTGCACCATGTAGGAAATGCCAAGGGCCTGATGGGATACTGTTGGGATTTTTTCCCATATTCCCAGCCTGCAAAATTACCTGGTATCGCTAGGGTAAAAATTCCCTAAGGCGAAGTGAATTGGAAATTGGTTGACCTAAATTTTGGAGGAATTACGTTTGAGGGATTTTAGGATATTTATCTGGTCATCTCCATTGAGGATCAATCTGGATGAATACTTAATATCTCATTGGGCGGAAGGGCTGTCAAAATAAGGGCATCTGATAGTAATTAAATATCAGGTGTACCAATTGGGATCAGTCAGGTTTCATCACCAACTAATTGGGAATGTTTAATGAGTTGCGAGGCTAGTGATGCTGCCTTCAACTAGTGAATCAATTGGTTTCTAGCCAATTATGGATGATTTGCTTGGATTGAGAGGAAAACGTTAAGGATAAATTTCTGACTCTTTATATTTCAGGTCTTGAGGATGTCTAATTTCAGAATCCTAGTCAGGATGGGGAAGACCATCGCCGCCAAGACGAGGAAGGGTGATTTAATGGCAACGGCTGCCATTTCATTGAAAGAGGTGTCAACTGAGGGTTAGACAGCCAAATCCCCTATAAATTCCCTAGAATTCACTATAATAAAAAAGACTAAAAACTCAAAAGTAGTAGTACAGTAGTAAAGTAGTTTAGTAGTAGAACACTCAAGTATTACACTGGAAAATACTCACTGATTGACACAATTCTACGGTCAGGAAAGAACTAATAAAGAACC